>JAOXNN020208488.1:0-19404 GCA_028571205.2 Hydropsyche betteni | reverse complement strand
GCATAGAACAAAGCCTTGCCAAATTTGCAATCATTAAAGGAACTGTTCTTGATAATCGCCAATATCTTCAAGACTCTGAATAACAAACAAGAAAAGGGTTAGAATCAATTACGATAACTCAACATTTACACTACCGCAAATTAATCTTTGAGTTGGAATAGTAAATGTTGAGCATAAATTATTTTATTTTATTCAAAGTTTAATTATCTTAAATCTAGCACTTCATGATTTCGAATCACTATAGATAAATAAATATCTAGCAGACTGTAGGGTACTATCGTACCATAATATTTTTGAATAATAGCTACCTGAGACAATAAGTTGAATATGGGCATCAGTACAAACACTCAACCAATAGCCAATCTCAACTTCTCTTTATCGTTTTCGATAACACTATTCTTTATAATTTATACAGTCGCTCACATTTCGGATACTATCCATATTATCTAGATCTCCCTAATACTCGATTTTGATGGCGTCGCCCAAACATATTTCCTAGTGGCTATCTATGCCTACTTCCCCTATCTCTCCACCTCCAAGAGAGTTTGGTTTTATCCGTTAGCAGTAGTTCCAGTTGCAAATATTCTAATCACTGATTTTTATTTTTATGCACGCTCAGTAACTGCAAGTTCATCAGTTCTAGCTGGCGGTGGCCGTAAGCAATGTCAGCCTGAAGATAAAGTTCCCTTGCAAAATTTCCCTTATGCTCAAGGTAGGCAAGGAAGAGTATGCATCTGATGAACAGTCCAAACTGGAAAATTTCAAGGCGGGTTTCAGCAAACCTCTAAACATACAGTGCAGCCTCAACTACAACCCACAGTTGAAACGTTACTTGGAGAAGAAGGTACGGCAGGGATCACTCAGGCGCTATTGACAGTGTATATAATTTCCTCTGCAGGAAGAAACATAGCAGGGTTGAGTTAGTTTGATGTGGGGGCTCTGGCTAATGGTGGGGCATTCACTGATAGGAATAACGTCAAGTTGGACAGGTGTCCTGATAGGGAGGCTACGATTGACTATGAGGCTAGAACTACTTTTTTGAGGTAGTTAGAAGAGCCTCCCAGTGAAGTTTCGATTAATGTGCTTCCACCTCGGCTCGAGAGCTGCCTAAGTGCTGAAAAGGACAAATAATCTAACAATATCAGCTAGACTCGTTCGCAATATTCTAACAAACAACTAGAGATTAGCCGGTCTTCCAAGGTACTGTATGATGGAAATCTGAAGAACTCCTACACCCCAAGCTAAAAACTGTCCTCAACTAACAACCCTAATAAACAAACAGAGGATCAAGACTCAAACTTTTCTCGAAGTAGAATGTCGAATAAGAGGCTCTCAGCACTAATTACTACAGGGGTGAAAAGAAGGGAATAAGCATAAATGAGCAATCAGATATCCTCTTTGAAGTTAGAGATTAGCGAGAATGAACGTAAAATAACTAGGCTGGAGGCTTAGAAGCAGAACCATATTCGTTAGATAACACAACTAAAATCGCAGTTTTAGAACTCGAAATTAGAAAAGCTAGCTAAAAGCTCTAAATAGTCTGAACAGCAGGCATAGATAGAAAGGCTTAGAAGGAAGATTGAGATACAGGAAAGTACTTTAGAGGGGTTCAAAAAGTCAAGAATGGAAATGTAAAGGAATCTGAGTTAAAAGAGCCATATCGAAAGAAACGAGAAGAATCTGACATAGGAATTGCAACTTAAGAATACAAAACTTAGCGAAGTAGAAGCAGAATTGAAGAATGTGAAGAAATCTAAGGATTAATTGGAAAGAGCATCAAAAGAGAAGAACCGGGAACTGAAGGAAGTCCAGGAACAGTTGACAGATTTGCAGAACTCCTTCGCTACCCTGCAAAAACGTTTTGATATGAAGGACGGTATTTACAAGTAGGAGATGCGAAAAAATAGTGAAAGACTTATCGAATCAGAACATGAAAAGCAGAAACTGCAGATTTAACTAAACGCCATGCGTTAGGGGACTTAAGACTCTTCCAAAAAGCTATCTACAGTACTGAAAGAAAAATAGAAGATATACAATGAAGAGAAAGCTAAACTAACTAAGAAGGCGTAACAACTACGCAAGGACTTGTAGAAGGCTGAAGCGGATAAACTACAGGAAAGGCAGCAGCTTATGGGCCAAATATCGCAGCTGGAGTAGATAAACAAGCAACTATCGTAAGTCGAGTACGATAAGATAGGGCTTATGGAATAAGTCTAGCGACTGAAAAATCAACTAATAGGCGAAGGAGTGTTTAAATCAAAATATGAGGAATGCTTGAAAGAAAAGAATATGCTTGTACAACAGAAAAACAGTTTAGAGAATCAGTTGGCTTTATAACTGAAATAAAAGATATAATCTCTGCATAGTATTACAAAACAACATTCTGAAACTAACTTACAAGCTAAAGGGCTGACTCAGCAACTAAACGAGGGCCAGAAGAAGTTAAAATAAAAGTAACAGAAGATTAAGGAACTCTAAATTGAACTTGATTCTTTTAAGAAGAAAGTGGAAGCAGCCAAAAAGTTTGAGTAAAGGAAAGCCATCTAGCTGGAGTAATGGAAGACGAAAGAGAAATCCCTGCAGAGCTAGATTAGAATGTTAAATTAGTCAGTGCATTAACTAGAAGGGGTGCTCTCCGACACAAAAAATCGTTTGGATGATTAATCCTAAATCTTACGCAAAACTATAAAAAAGCTGACAGAAGAGTGTGAGCAGGTACGATTTAAGTTAGGTCTGGCCACTGACTCCAACAAGCAACTACAGTTAGACTTAGATAGCTACAGATAAAGATAGATAAACTTAAATGAGAAGGGATCTTCATTGCAGGAATAGATTAGGAAAGTAAAGTTGGAGGTTAACAGCAAAAACTAGGAGGTAGCAAAGCTAACATACGAGATAAACAAAATAGTGAAGCAGTTTGAAGATAGTAAGAGATAAATAAACCAAACCAAAAAGGATAAGGCTTAGCAGTAGATGTTGCTGCAGAGTACTATATCGGAGATAGAACAGCTGAAGTCTGAGATGAATAGTCTGGAGTCAGAATCAACTGATAACACAGTTAGGCTGCAAAAACAGATTAAAGAGAAGGATTCTTAAATAGCTTCACTCTACTAATAGCAGACCCGACTAGAGGTAACTGCATCCCAAATGGAGGTGCAGCTAGACACAACTAAGTAGTAGTTAAAGGTGAAGGGTAACTAGCTGACGAAGTAGAAATAAGTAGTAGATAAACTTAGGAAAGAGGTAGTGGTTCTTAAAGACAGTAAAAGATAGTTGTAAGGGGTAGTGAAGAGTCAAACTTAATAACTAAATAGTTTGAGAACATAAGCAGGACAGACAACAACCGACAAGAGCAAAACAGAATAGAAGTTGGTTGCTCTTAAAGGATAGTTTGATAGATATAAAAGGCGAAACCAATAGGCTTTTAGGTTGATGCACTAGTAGACTACGCGCTAAAGTTTCAGCTTCGATAAGATCAAGTAGAAGATACCAGAGTACGATTGTTTGGCTCTGATAGCCTAATCGTTAAGAATCAGCCAGAATATATTTGATACTAAATCACAGTCTCAAAAGGAACTCACTCTTCAACTGCAGGCTCTACAGGAACAGTTGGTAAGTGAACAGACTAGATCTCAATAGAAATAGACTGAACTCAATAGTATAATTACCACCAAAGATGACTAGTTTGCTTATTTCAAGCAAGCCTTACAGTTGGATAAGTAAAGCCTCTAACAGTCTAATGCTTAGCTTAACTAAAGGCTCGAATATTCCAGCAGTTAAAACGCTTAATTAATAAGCGATAAGGTCAGGTTAGAAACAGTAAATAAGAAGCTTGAGCTACAAAATTAAGAACTACTTGCTAGGTTAGATAGTAAACAGTTTAATGTGAAAGAATGTGAGCAACAGATCAAAGAACTGAAAGCGGATGCCTAGGCACAGATAAAGCACAAGGAAGAGCTTAGAAGTAGGTTGGAGCAGTAGCATACTTAGACTGTTCGGAGGATGAATACGGTTGAGAAGGAGCTATGGGCAAAAATCGCAGGATTGGAAAGTCAATTATAGGCACAATCCACTGTGATAGAGGAGCAGTCCCTTCAGCTGAGAGCTAACCGTTCCTAAACAGAAACTAAATCTGGCGCAGTGAAGCAGCTATAGGACAGGATAAAGTTACTTAAGAACTAACTGCAAGATAAGACTCTCGATAATATTAACTTGCACAAGAAGTAGAGATAGCTAAATGAGCGAATAAAGAAACATGAGCATAAGATAGGAGAACAGGAGAGCTAAATTTAGAGGGTCGCATCGAACCTTAAAGAGAGTGAATAGCGTTATAGGTAGCTGGAAGGGTCGAGAAGAATATTGTAAAAAGATAAAGGGTTTCTACAGAAGAGGTTGGAGGCAGCACTCCATGATATCGTATAGAAAGAGGCAGGTGTAGTTAACCTAACCCGACAAATAAACTAACAACGAAATCAACTCAAAGATACAAAAGTCCGACTGGAAAGAGTTTAGATGACCAAGAACTCAGTGGCGAGGGATCGGGTGTAGAAAGCCAAGCAGCTTGAGGAGCAGGGTAAACAGATCAACCACATCAAATAAAAGCTCAATAAATAGATCACTTACAAGTTGCGATTCCATTAGTATCGCTACATGAAACAGACAAAGTAGGGATAAAGTGCTACTGAGACTGATAGCAGCCCTGACCTAGCAGTCAACTTTGTAAAGCTGAAAGAGGAGTAAATAGTGTAGACTATCAACCTATTGGTTTCTGATAAGGCTGAGATGGAGAATCAGGTAGCATAGCTCACTCGCCAACTAACTGACGCATAAAGCAAACATACAAGCTAAATGGATAACGCAGAAGCTGCACTAGCCAGATAGAGACAGTCTTTACAGGCTCAAACGAAACTAGCTGAACAACTGAAAATGCAAATAGAGTACGAAAAAGCTCATACCCATAAAATATAGACTGAACTTTAGAGTACCAAGCAATCGCTGTATAATGCACAGAGTCTCCAACCCAAACTCAGGCGTCTGGAGACCAGTCTTAAAAAATAGACTGACCGGAGTCGCGACCTCTCCTCCGAGTTATCCGTTATGTCATAGTAAAAGACTAGCATACTCAACAAACTTCGCTAACTAAATGTAGCTGTCCTACGTAGCAAGACCAAAGCCCTCTCCAAAACCCGTACTCAAGCCTAATCCAAAGTAGTCGTTGATGATTACAAATCTCTGCAGGACAAAATCACCTAAATCCTCTAATCCTCAGCCAACCTTTTCGGAGTTTCCCACTAAAAACTACCCAGCGAACACGAGTGCAGTTAGTTCGTTGAGTGAAATCTGATAGCTTAGGTTTATAATATAGTACATTAACTCATGTATTCATTTTACGAATAGATGACTCTGAACTCCACTGCAGTTGGACATCATCTTCTACCCGTGCATCTTGTTTATGTACTGTTTTGCATACTCTTTGAAATCTGTGTACTCCATCAAGTGCTTCTACTCTCTGTTCGAACAGGAACTTATTAGCACTTAACGCAGATGCTGTTTGGAAGGCTAGTTGAGAGCGTTGCGGGATTATCGGGGACCTCGCAGCAGGATGTAGTTGTTGAGTGCCCTCTCCATATACTTGAGACCCTCCTAAAAGTCATATCCACCTTCTTCTACATCTGTGTTATTTCAGGGATACCTGGAATCTATTACTCAAAAGCCTTGTTTTGTCTGATAGTGCCGAGTGCTTAGTTTAGGATGGGCATACACTCTCCCTTTAGTTTATCAATTTTGCCTATCAACCCCTTACTCTTCTGTATATTCTGAGTCAGTCTATCCTGGTGCTACTGGCTAGCCATTATCTCACTATTCTGTTAAGATACAATACTATTCTTAGTCTCTACCTGCTGCTCTATCAACTGCTTTATGTGGATGTTATTCAGTTTCATTCTCTACACCTTCTGAGAAAGGAAAGCTAGATAGTCATTCAGAGCACTATTCTGAGCCTACGATCGAATGAAGGATTCCGACACCTCCTCCAAACTGTTAAGGTTGGTGCTCTCCATAATACTCTCGAATCCTTTACGGATTGTTTAGAGTTGTCTGGCATATTTCTGGGTTTTAGTAAGGATTATTTTATTGGCGTTCATTATCTTCCGGATTCTCCTCTTTAATAGGGCTTCAGTATCAACAGTGATAGCTGGTTCTCTTACGCTCCTCAGTGTATCAGGTTTCTAGTTGCTGATCAGAAGTTGATCCATAATCTTCTTTGTCTATTCTTCCTCCTATTAGTTTATGCTGGACATTGCCATTATCTACTGCCGTTATTCATTGATTTTGTTATCCCTGCATGAAAGTATGATTACTCTTCTACCAGCAGCTGACGAGTTTGGTTGATTTACCCCTCCAAATTCAGCACCACATGCTCCAAATGCTACTGTCTTTAAGTCTGTCTCTTCTTTTACATTCTCTTCTTGTCAATCTACGTCTTAAGCTGGTTGTTCCATGACAACATCTTGTCCTGCTTTTCTATTGAGTGTTGTAGGTATTTCTAGAGGGAGAGCACTTTAGCATTCAATTGTATGGTCTGACTGTTCACCGATTTCTGCTTAAGCTTGTCCATCGCACGCATGAGTTCCCCGTGCTCTTTGAAAGTCTAATTTACCACTCTACTTACCTATCTATGGGTTACCTCGACACCGAGGTACTTACGCTTTTACTGTTAGAGTTTGCTCACACAGTAGTCCAGCTGTGACTCTAGATGATTGTTGAACAGACAGGTGGAAGTGTTAGGTTGTTCTACGTACGATTTCGCCCCTCTACTGGTGAGGCTGTGTTCAAGAGTCCTTTTAGGTTTGTACATAATCCAAAGAAGAAAATAAAAGCAATTGGATTCTTCCATTTCCATATTGGCTGATATTAAAAACAGGTAAGTATCAGCGGGGAGCCAACTTCGAGTTGAGGATTCCCTGCCCAAAGCACAGTAGTTCATCAAGTTTAGCTTGAAGTGGCCGGACCATCTTGAGGAACTATTTGCGGAGTTCGGAGTTGCCCTACAAGGATTTGAGCCGGTCCAGCTTTAACCTATGGAACTAAACTGAAATTTATCGTACCCGCTACGTTATGCGAACCCTTTAGCTGCGGCCATCTGCAGGATCCTACTCCTGCTAACTGTGCATCTGGATCACTGTTTTGAGGGCTGAACGAACTGATGTGAGCTGCTCCCTATTTTAGAGGGCACCCTTTAGTAAATCAAGTATCTATTTTATGTAATGACCGACATCCGGCTACTACTAAGAATTGAGACTAGGCCTCTCGTCGATAGGAGACCCAAACCTTCTGTTTAACCTAAGCTCCTCTATTTCAGAGTCTTTGAGAATGAGTAGTTATTCCAACCGTTGCTGCTCGGCTCTCAGTTCATCCACATACTCTATCATCTATCTGTTGCGGCGTTCTATTTCAGTACGGTCTGTATGGAGCCTCTATCCCGGCTAATCCCCTTCCGAGTTGGTGACAGCAAGTAGGTCCGAATTATCAATATTCTCAATTTGCAGTCTGTAGCTGTAGATTTGATCCTGCTGCTGATTTATTATCGCTTTTAGCCTTCGTATCTCATCATCATTCGAGCTGAGAAGGTCAGCCAATTCTGCATGATTTAATTCACAAAATAAAACCTTATCCTGCATATCCTTAACTACAGCTTCCGCTTAGTCGCATCTCTTGCGCAACCGCTCGAGTTCATGCTCCAGAGACTTCTCTTTTGAACCGTTCTGGTAGATCACCTAGTTAAGATGGACGATCTCCTGGTACATTTCACGCATTCTATTGGTGAACTACTATCTCATCCTATCTATGTGTCGTACGTGGTGGCGATACCTGCTGGTGCTCCTCTCACCCTTTACTACCTTCTGCCGGTAGGATTTCTACTACCCAATCTTAAACACCAACTATTTGAAATCGTGCAGGGTTTTTCTGCTGTCCTGCAGACTGTTTTGAAGCTCTCTCGTCTCCCCCTTCAGACTCTCATTCTACGTTTTTATTTTTATTAGCTCCTACTCATCGATAAGGACACTCGCATTCTGAATCAACGACCTCCTCAAATCTTCGGAAGATCCTCCGTGGGGACTTCGGTCTTGGGGGGACGCCCTTGACTCTGGGTCGTCCTTCTGCACCCCTGTGTTACTAAGCTACCTGTGCCCACTCTACCTCATTCTAAGTGCTTGAATCAAGTTAATACACTGTTATTGTATAATGGCAAAGTAGTTGTTTACTTAGCGTTCCTTCTCGGTGAACATCTGTACCCTGCTGGCATATTCAGACTCATTCTCCTACAGCTAGGCAAGACGGCTATCCTTCTAGGAGATTTACTGTTAAAGAAGATGGATGTACTATTTGAGCTTAATAGATTATCGGGAGTCGCTGGGGATAGTGCTCTTTGGTGCCTACTTCATAAACTATAGCTATGCTTACAACTATACGATCCGCTTCTAGGCGATGTACAACTTAGACTCAACTTCAGTGAAACTTGCGGCAGGGTTAGGGTTGATAGAATGTTGACTAATAGAACGGACTTTGGAGGGTTTAAGTTTTGCGATACCTCCCCTAGTTTGCTACAGCTCCTGCTAAATTAAAGCCATATCTCTTTTAGTTTGGTCTAACTCTGAGTTAAGCCTGGCGACTTCTTATCTCTCAGTATTATAAAGGTGGGAAAGTTGGTTGAGTTAGGATTGGAGACTCGTTGATATCGATGCCTACTGATCATGCTTCCAGGCCATCAGCCGTAAATCCTCTCTCAATTTTTAGTTCTATCTCAGTAATACTGCATAAGGGTCTTTCTTTGAGGTAGAGCTCTCTGCTATCTTCCGAGCTTTAATTTAGCTCTAGTGCAGCCGTGAGTTTATTAGTTCGGTTGACCTTCGTAAAGATTAATTCTCCGTTCTTACCTTCTGGAGCTCTCCTTGAAGGGACTCTCTTACTCGCCTTTCCGTTTAGTACCTGGCCATCAGGTCTGTTAACTATTATTTAGGATTGCTGGGGGTTGATGGAGGAGGTTTACCAGGCGTACGGGCTCCCCTTTCGCTACGAACATTAGGTGACTAATTATCTGAGGGTGATCCTTAAGGAGTTTATCTCGTTGTTCGAATTGGCCTTGGCCCTGGACTGATTTCATGGTGGGATCCCCCCGAAGGAAAATACCTATCAATAATCCTTTAAATGTTCCTTGATAGTGCTATTTCCGATGGGTAGCTCCTAAGGCTCTCCTGTTCCGAAGCCGTCTATTTCAACCTCGTCAATAGCGAAAAATTGCGACTAGGTGTAATCCCCAGCGTACCTAACTTCTGTAGGGTCGAGCGTCCTGACGAAAAGAACATCCACCCCAAATCGAATCGACCCTGGTATGTCTTTGGGTGTTTTCTCCAATGCGTATTACTGTATGTCAGTATCTACTAAGTACTTCCCCAGAGGAATGTACACCATCCCTACCAACTTCTCCTGTACTGGCTCTTTCAAAAACCGACACATCAATATGAGTTTGGTCTACATAACTCCTATTTTACTTTTCTGGAGTCTCCCTTCGGAATGAAGGTTCTGAGACGCATTTCAGCGTTGAAGGTGATTATGTTGTCGGTGAGGGATTTGCTTTACATAGTTGCGATGCTCTACTGGTCTGCATTATATGGGATATACCCATCTTCCAACAGATGAACAACCGGAAGGGAGGTTTGAAGGCTCTCAGGTCAAGAGAGCAGGTGGTGATTTTGAGAGTGAAGTCATACTCGTTGACTTACCCCAGAGGATCAGTTCTTATCATATAATGTTAACTGACTTATAATTACCCTTGCTGGCGGCAACCATTCTTATTAAGCTATTCTGTGCATACTCTTATTGAATAGAAATGGAAGTGACTACAAAGTGGTAACAAGTACAGCCAGAACAAAACCAATTGAAATTGATAATTGTAGCCAGAGTTTGTAGAAGGCAAACATGGTTAATTTGTAATTTTATTATAATTTACTGTTCATTCTTCTGCAGGGTAATTTAATGTAAGTGGCGAATAATGATACTACCAACAATCTTTTGAAGATTGAAATATGAAACTCGTGTATTATGCCACGGGTAGGTCTCTTTGATTACATTTAAGTGTGATGACTATCCTATTTATGAGATATAAATACTTCTGTTTTATGGATTCCCTCAATAAAAGAAAGGAACTCGTCAACTAGCTGCGTAAAGCTCACTTCCACCTAGGCTTCTAAGACAGTACATGTAAATCAATGCAGACAGAAACCAGGAGTCGGAGTACGTCTAGAAATATAAGGAATACGAAATCGAACAGCAGGCCAAGACCAAGGACACTCGTGCACACCACTACAACTTGGGAGACGATGACAAAGCCTATTAAAGTGAGTTCAAGGAAAGGTACGGAGTTCCACAGGGAGCAGTCAACGTTACACTATCCAATTAGAAGAAAAACGACCTCAGCAGGGAGCATTTCGTATTAGGGTACGATAAGGATGCTCCTGGGACAACATACGGTGATAACTACTACAAGAAGTCTGTGCCCTTAGAGAAGCAAGGAGACAAGCAGGATAAACTAAATGCACTTCGAAAGCATAACCACGATTTCGGAGATTCACTTACCTACTTCTCGAGCACCTACAATGAACAGCATAACAAGAATATGGATGATTACCAGCAGCCTCCTAAACACGCGATTGACGGGAACCTGCTAAGGAAGACTAATATGATACTGGGTAATGCCCAGCCAGGTTATGTCACCCAACATGCTGACACTTACGTGCAGAAGAGCAACCCTAATGTTAAGCCAGCTCCAAGAATGGGAACTAATATTGATTTTGGATCAGATGCAAACAACTTTTCTTCGACTCATAGAAATGCCTTCGCTCACAAGGATTCTAATTACCAAGCAGTAGATCTTGCAAGAATCAGAGATTTCAAAAATGCGCATTTTAACCTTGGAACTCCTACTGTAACCAACACTTACCAGTCGGAACATAGGGGACAATTCGATGAAAAGCAAATACCTTAAGCACATCAGGCTTCCAGACCTCCAGCTAACGTTCACCTCGACCACGGAGACTTGTAAAATGTCAATAGTACCTACAGAGATAACTATCTAGGGAAGCCTGGCTAACTTGTTAAACCATGTAAATTGGCAGGCTAACTAAATAGCGTTATTTTGGGAAGCGATCCCAACCAGTTTACTTCTGAGGGTAAGGCCCAATTTGTCGCTCATCCATACCAAAACAACAACTTAGATCCGAATAGGAAGAAGGAGCTCTTCGGTGTGAGTTTAGAGTTGGGAGTAGATGGGAGAGACTACACAACTCAATACAAGGACACTTACGCTAATAGATTCCTACAGCATCAGAGGGCTGGTCTTTCAGAGTAGTAGAAAAACGATCTTCGGAAAAAACACTTTGAGAATGGCTATTTTGGTACATTTGTTCTAATTCAGAGGGCAAATACGACACAACTAATGATGAGTATGGTCAGAAGCAGGGACCAGCAAACCATCTAGATCCTGAAGTACAGAAGGGCATGCGCAGAACCAACATTGTGGATATGGACCCAGATGTAAAGAAAACAACCACTTACAAAACTGCCTTTCACTGGAAGAATAACCCTGACTTCTGATAAGTCCTCCAATCTGTATATTCAACTTACTAATAGTGCAAATGATTGTAAAAATGCTCATTGAGGGGCTTGTGGTATATCAGTTACACTGGCAGTGGAGGCATGCATGCTATCATGCTTGCATTCTCCTCTGTGATCGTAAATACCGAAGTCTGATGGAAGGCGGTAGTTGCCGGGACCAGGAGCTGCATACCAACTGCTGTACTTTCAGTCTGCTTGGAAGGC
This sequence comes from Hydropsyche betteni, assembly GCA_028571205.2. NCBI lineage: Eukaryota > Metazoa > Arthropoda > Insecta > Trichoptera > Hydropsychidae > Hydropsyche > Hydropsyche betteni. The sequence goes on along the minus strand of JAOXNN020208488.1, from coordinate 7,527 downwards.
TCATCGACGAAACTGTCTCTACTTGATTGAAGTACTATTCTTTTGCCATCCGATACATTAACCGACAGTACATAGTTTCCTTCGTTGGAAAGGTCATTCTTAGGTTTGTATGCGCCTGGACCTGGTACATCGGTTGCTGAGTTATCCTATGTCTACTTGATTTTGTGAATCGGTGAGAAGTAATTGGGTTAAACGCTTTTGAGCCAGAGTTTCTGAACTTAGAGAAGGAGTATCTCCCTACAGCATCAAATGCTTCTGGATGCTGGTAAACTCCTGGTCCTGGAACAATCTTTTGAGTGTAGGACAAGCTATTCGGGAAGACTAAATTTCAGTAATTAAGTACATTAGGAGGAAGTCCGAGGTCTCATACTCCAGTTGGGTGTGTCTCTAATTTTACGGTCCTTGTAAGCACCTGGTCCTGGTACTTTGATTGGCTCCAACTAAATGTAACTTCGTGGTGAGGTCAACTGCATAACAATTTGAGTACCTCTCGTCCAATAGCGCAAGTATATCCTGTTCCATGAAGTTTGTTAGTCTCAACGAAGGTATTGATTTGGTATTTATCAGGAGAAGGAGTCATCTGATGAGGATGCTTCCCTACATTTAAGTCAGTCTTCTTCCCATAGCCAAAACCTAAGTGGTTTAAGTAGTACTTGTATGTCTCTTGGTTTTAGTAGTTGGTAGTTCGTATATTTTATCGCAGCTATATGACACAGGATGTACTAAACATTGTTTTTAGGAAACCTTGGTGACTTACTGAAAGTCCAGTGATTTTTCGCTGTTGATGTGTTGACTGGTGAACGTAGGATCTCTACAGCATCCACACAAGAAAACAGTTTGGATGGACTGGCCATTTGGCGAAAGCAATTCGATAAATAATTATGTTTTATTGCAAACCCACTAAAAATACCTCACGTATCTTTTAGTCTTGTTGGTCAATATTAAATCAATTCTAATTACTCGCAGAATATCAAAAGTTCTGGCTACTTTCCAGTCGAAATTAAAATTTATCACTCTCTACAACATTCTCATTCAAATATACACGCCAATAATCAATCACACCTTTCCCCATCATGAAATACTGCCCACCGTTGCCGACAGTCTGTTCTTGAGCTGGCTCGCTGCCTATTTTTCTGACGATATTAGAGAAGGGTTATTCAGTTGCATGTAAATACTCTCCAGCGTGTCAGAACGCTTTACTCCTTCTGCGCCCAACGCAGACACTTGACCAGTTCCGATGCCTTTCGGAATCTGGGTGCTCGTCAACATCGGAACCTGTGTTGGTGCTGGTACATTGGCAGTTGCGACAGTAGGCATCATAACAGTGTACTGCGGCATGGGCAGGGGCTGCCTGTAAGGTTGCTGACCTCCGTACTGGTACCTGGCTTATTAACCCATCGCCTACTAGCAGCAAGCTCCCATGCTAAGCCTATATAAAATTATACGCTAGTCAAGATCATCGTATCATCCAACTACCCAATAAATACGTGGAGTCTTAACTTCCCGTTTGTGCGTTGTCAACGTACGATACTAAAAATACAAATCATAGCAAGAGGTAGTTTTTGCTTGAGTTGCTATAGCTTCGCATACTGCCTCGCTTCAGTGACCTTTTGGGACGGTCTACCAGATAGGAGCTGATCGACCGGAACTTATCCTCCTCCTCCTCTGCCTGTTGGGAGAGCTGCCTGTGCTTGTTCCTCGTGAACTCCGACAGGGTCTTCTTGAACTCTGCCTCTTTTCTTGTGCTCTCCACTGACTCTACCCTGCGCCTGTGTGCTATCTCCTTGATCCTGAGCTCTGCTCTGTGCAGGCCTCTCAGCTTCTCTTCCAGGGTCTTGACGTTGACTGTCAGGTCGTAGATCTGCATAAGCCATCCCCTACTCTTTTCTCGCAGCTGTTGACTCGCTCCTGGTTCTACTGAGTCATCTTGTTGATCCTCAGTCTGCTCTCCGCCAGCTCCTGTCTGTGTTTGTCGCTTTCCTTCTACACCGCGTGCAGTATTATCTTCGCACGGTCATACTCAGAACGCACCTTCTCGTGCTCGAAGGATATTCGGTTGTTTTAGCTGCGCAAGCTTGTGTTCTCGTTGGACACTTGCTGTATCTCTTTGACAAGCTGTCTGATGTCGGTGTGGTTGACTGACAGCAGCGCCTGCTTCATGTGGTGGCACTAGTCGACGATGACTTTGTAGTTCCTGGGTTACTGAGTTCGTACTTAATCTCCTTCTGCATCGTCAGACAGTGCTGCACCAGGTTCCGGTGATCCTGCTACAGTCCTTTGAAGCTCGCCATGCTCATTTTGAGATACTCTTTCACTCTAGTCTACAGACAACTAGTCTCGTCCAACAGCTATTTAGGGAACACAATCTTCTGGATGTGCTTCGCCCTTTACTCGTAGTACTTCTGTCTGTTATCTCTCCAAGTACGTTCAGACTGGCGATGTACTCTACGTTGAGAGCCAGCAGTCGGTCCTTCTCCTTGACGAGTTGCCGGTTTTCGGATCTGAGAGTGTCGATGACTTGCGCTGACACCTCACACTTGTGCTTGAGCAGCGAAAGCTCCTTACCCTCGGACTTGGTGATCTGGCTGTAGAAGGAGTCGTACCCCTCTTTGAAGGGCTCTTTGGGCTTTTCGCTGGAGCCGAACACCGTGCTCTCGTCAGCTCCGCTAACCTTCATAAAATTATAAATCAACGTATCACTCACTCGCTCACCAGCTTCTCCAGCGAGATGCCTGTCGGCTACAGCTCCTCCGCCACCTGCTGCGAGTTCTTCTTGGGGGAGATGGAATACTTGCTGAAGGCCTTGAGGTTGAGAAGGGTGTACTCCTGTCCTGCGTTGCTGCGAGTGCGGAGGACGACTGCCTGCTCGTCAAAATAAAAGATCTCCCCTTGTATGACTGTCCCTTCCTTGGAGACTGCCTTGAGTTACTGGCCGAAAAGCAGCACAGCCGAGTGTTAGTTCATTATTTGCTAATTTGTGTAGGAAGTTGGAGTATGAAAGACAGTCGGTTGTATCTGTAAATAACCATAGGTCAGTATTTCCTCATGATTTATCTATTTTCTGGATATTAATAATACCAACATGATTCTGGTTGTGCTCCTTGTCCTCAGTGTCCACTGTGCACCCGCCACCGACAGACTGACTGTGCCGCCTGGCTACCCGAACTCCTACATCCCCGACGTCTACGCCGGCTATCTCAACACCTCGTCACCCCTGCGCAGTCTGCACTACATCTACATGGAAAGCAAAAACGGCGAGAACAACACCGACCCCATCACCCTCTGGATGAACGGCGGTCCCGGTTGCTCCTCCAAGCTGGGCTTCATCCAGGAGATCGCCCCCTACGTGCTCGACCTCAACACGAACTATGCAGATGGGGACAAGCTCACACGCAACCCCTACACTTGGGCCAATCTCTCCAACCTGCTCTTCATCGACAACCCTGCAGGCGTCGGCTTCTCCATCAACAACGACCCTGACTTCCTCTACAACGACACTGCCACTGCCAAGGACACTCTGGACGCTCTGCTCTTCTTCTTCAGCAGCAGCAAGTTCCCGTAACTCGTCAACAGGACCTTCTACATCGCGGGGGAGTCCTACGCCGGGAAGTATATCCCCGATCTGGCAGAGCTCATTTACTACCACAACATCAACCTGCCTGACGTGCCTATCAACCTCAAGGGCATCCTCGTCGGCAACGGAGTCATGACCTTCGAAGAGGGCTCCCTCGAAAAGAGCTAGATAGAGTACATGGTGCAGCGAGACTTCATAGACCCCGAGCTGAGCGTCTACTACGAGCAGTCCTGCGCTCAGGACGAGGAGTCCGCCGGCTGCCAGTTCTTCTATTCTCGCTTCGAGGACCTTACCGGAAACATCAACCCCTACAACGTTTATGGCTACTGCTACATCGACGTGGCGCTGGAGGAGCCTCATTCACACAGTCCTTCGCAGAGGTCGCTGCTGAAGAGAGCAGCCAGACAGCGACTCAACAACAACAACTTCGGAGACGGCGACTGCGAGTACGACCACGGTCTGCAGCGGTACTTCGACATCAACTCGCACATCTACAACTCGCAGTCCAAGGTGCCCTTCGCCGCCTGCAACGATACCATCTTCGAGAAGTTCGAGAGGACACCCTCTGCCTCCATGGAGCAGTACAGGAACCTCATCAACCGCGGACAGATCAAGATCTTCCTGTTCAACGGCGACTGGGACGACGTGGTCCCCTATCGCGACACCATGAAGAACCTGCTAAAGCTGGGTATGGAGCCGCAGGGAGACCAGAAGCCCTGGATCATCAACAAGCAGCACGCCGGTTTCATTAAGGAGTACCCGGGACTCATGTTCTACATCGTGAAGGGGGCAGGCCACGAGGTGCCGCAGTACCAGCGAGAGCGAGCCTTCGAGCTGTTCAAGGCTTTCTTGAGTGACGGATAGTCGTATTAGCCGAAAGAACTAATATAGTGATAGGGATCTAACAGTTGTGGAGAGTATTGTAAATATTAATGGACTACAAAACTACAAAACTTTTATAATTGTCTCTACTGAGGTTATTTTGTAGGGACAATCAAACACTTTACCCTTACTCGTACAACTCAAGTCCTCAACCTTAAACCCTTGCAGATTGTAAATAGGGCATGCAACATGCAAATCTCATTCATGCCTTTTTGTCTAGCGAAAACTCCGTCCCGAAGACTATGTCCCACAGTCCACTGGTCACTCCGTAGCCTGCATCCTGCCCAGAGTAGTGGTGTCTGTTGTGGTACTTCTGCAGTCTCTTGAAGAGGTTGTCGTTCTCAGTCTCGAAGTGGTGCAGAGCGTAGTGCGTGAGATCGTAGAGAATGTAGCCCACACCGAGACCCAGCAGTCCCTGCATACGACGCTCGTACTGAAGACCGCCGAGAAGGGGATAAACCAAGAAGTAGCCGATGATGACTGCGAACGTGAAGAGGACCGGAGGAAACACCAGTCGATCGCTAAGTTACTCTCATCTTACGGGTCTGCAGGCAGTGTGTGGTGGATACCATGCAGGATGTAGTGCAGGTAGCGAGTCAGCCGAGTGTGGCAGGCGATGTGCTCGGAATGGAAGAAGAAGCGGTGCATGAGGTACTCGAGGAAGGTAAAGGAGAACACACCGATCAGGAAGAGGGGCAGGAGGTAGGCGTCGAAGAAGATGGCGGAGTCGCAGGTGGAATACACATACAGGTAGAAGCTGAGCGAGATCGTGAGCATGTGGTACCACTTGTTGTGGCTGAACATCTCGATGAAGTCGCTGTCGAACATGCGCGGCGACTCCACGAACATCCAGTGCGGCGACACGATCAGCTCTAGGTACTCCTGCTTCTCCAGCCGCCACACTTGCGGCATCAGCGGCTTCTTCGGGTCGACGATGCGCCGTATGTCCTTCTCGAACTGCTCGATGGCCATGGAGTCAGCCAGTCGGTAGGAGAGCGTCTCGTGGCCCCTGAACTCCTCGGTGATATCCTTGCCGTTGTAGGTCCTCAGGACTCCGCATCCGCCTGCCTAGTTTCACTCTGTACCTGGGTGATGTGCTGCGAAGGTCGTGACATCGAGCACAATGCCGTTGCGGACGACCAGGATCTTGTGCTGTTCATCGGCCATCTTCCTGACCTCTTCCAGCGACACCTGCTGCTTGGGTTGTGCAGTCATTTAAATATTAGATAGTTGAATTCCATGTACATCAACTCATATCAAAATAAATCAAATTTCAGTTACAAGAGACAATCATCTTGAGGCATTTACTTAACAAAATCGTAATGGAAGTTAAGAGTGGTAAAGTTGCTTGTGTCTAACAACTTTTGCTGGATGGAAAATGAAAATTTCTGATAGAATTTAAATTTCTAAACAGCAAGTTGGACCTAAATTTGAAAGCTGAAGCGATTGAAGTTTGCTTACTATGAATGTTTATAACATATCTAAAAATAAACTGCAGTATTGGTTATTCTAGATTCCAAACTTAAATTTTTTATTCGTTTCAATTAAGTCGTCGAAGAAGCCATGGTTGATTAGGCATCAAAAAGCGATAAAACACTGATAGTTGCATAATTTAATCCAATCGGTTGATGAGCCTTATTATCAATCGTTGTCTAGGCAAAAATAAATTTTATCTAACAATAATTTAAACTTAATATTTTTAGAAATCTACTCGACAGATCACATCATTTATGAGTAGATGGAGGGTCTGCAGAGTTCTTTGCAGTTTGTCGAGATATCGCTAAAAAAGGGGCAGAAAGCGAAGGAAAAACTACAGATCTAGATGGAAGAGCTCATTTTAGAGGAGCAGCAGCTAGTGCAAGAGAACCTGGAGAAGACCATCGATGCGCTACTACTGCATTAGATCACTTGAGACAACTTAACAGCTAAATGGTAACCCTTAACAGCAAACTGGACAAATTTAAAACAGAACGAAATAAGCTTTAAGCCTTCTTACTTCTTGGATGGTGATAATAGAAGGGAGACTGATCGAATACATTAATTTAGATTATACAATAGTACGCTAATTTTTTCTCAAGCAGCGCAAATTATGTACTTAATATTTATTTGTTCAACTATCATGTAAACCGCCCTTTATTCATAGGGTTTAGATAATGATGCATGATACCTGCTCATCTCGTCGAACACTTGTGTTTTTATCGCTTGGTGCCTGCCAAAGTGGAACCGATTATAGTAACGGATCAGTCTGTTGCAGAAATGAAAATACAATTTCTATTCCTATCAATTTGTGGGTCAGATCGAGAAGATCATCGTTTCTGTCAAGCATTTTCGAGCTTTACTCTGACACTCTCATATTTTAAGTCCACAGTACCCAATATATTTCCTTGTAAGCCACGGATCCTTCAAAAATTTACATACTGGAGTAGTCTGGCTTGGTCTCGGAGAAATAGTTAGAGCTTGGCACAAATATTATTGAGAGATAAGAGCGACCATTCCAATTTAAGGTGATGGCGCCAAAACCTGAAACCTCCCTCTGATAAACAATATTCGGCACCCGCTATTCGCGTACAGGCCAACTCTCACTTCAATGGATTTAAACTTTTAACAGCCAGAGCTTTTTACGATGTATATATAGATTTACAAAATGTGTTTATTCATGGTTAATAGATAAAAGTGGAAATTGAGAGTTAGTTCATGTTTATGCTTTATTAGTTTACACCTTTAATTTAAGAGTAATTCAGTTTTTATGTCTTAACCTGTTATTTAAACAGTAACTCAATTCACTCAATAAGAAGTAAATTCCAATGGACAGTTAAAAGTTATAAGTTATAAATCGCAAAAGCTATCATCGCTCCAGCTGAGAACGGTTCGGACTCTTGTATCGCATGTTTGAAATTCGCTTGTGGTCTTTCTGAGAAAAAGTTCGACTAATCTTGTTCTCGAGCTCATCCTGCTACACCTTCCCTCTGCGGTCTCCACTAGCAGGCCTCACCAGCGTCTTTTTCTCTTCTGGCTTCTTGGCCTTGCCCTTGGCAACAGGTTTATGCTGGGTTTATGAAGTTGTTCACCGT
>JAOXNN020208479.1:0-19406 GCA_028571205.2 Hydropsyche betteni | reverse complement strand
GGGCAGACAGACAGACAGACAGACAGACAGACAGATGGAGAAACTTTCGGTTTTATAATAGTATAGATAGATAGATATAGATATAGATAGATCTAAAAATAATAATTCTACAATGTATGTAATTGTAATGTAATTGCGCAATGAAAATGTTGAAATTAGTTACAAAATTGAGTATATTCCGAATATATTTTATGAAACAGTTAAATATTGGCGATTTTTATTTTTTTCCGATTGCGCAATCACTCATTTCACTTTTTGAAAATTCTACGGAATCGCGAACAATTTGTCAAATACCATCTGCTAAACACTGGTTCTAAAAAACATTCACGCTTCACCTTCGAACCGACATTTTTTTTTAGACACTATACAATTCATTTTAGTTGACTTGTTAACTTTTATCCTATGAATAGAATCGTTGACACTGATTGTAGCTCAGCCTCTAAAAACTCCATAGATACATTATCCATCTCACATGTAAATTTCGAGTACATTATCGTACCGTATCTGATCGTAGTTCGAACACGTATATAAAGCACGAACGTTTACCATTATCATTGGGCAAGATGATTTTACGATACATACAATTTTTACATTCGTTATCAAAAAATATATAAATAACTATACAATCATGCATTCATTGTCATAATCTCGAATCGTAATACTTAGATAAATATTGATCAAACAGATATGACTCGACGTGACAAAGCCTTCTCAAAACACACCAACTCATATCATCGCGAGACCATCCCAACATCGAGCGGCCATCATCATCCACCCCACACGTGTAATTGTCGATGATTTAACATGGCTCGGCGTACTCTTTCACCGTTTAACCTTTCGCAGCATCCAATGTCAATGTCAACGCCATTGCGCGGCCCCCGAGTCTGCTGTCGGATATAGCCATCACATATTTCATCATCAACGGACTCCCTGATCCGCCGAACTGATGATTGTCGGTGGAAAGGCAATCGTCAGTTCCCATGGCGCTTAACCGTGACGCGATTCGATTCGACGTGTTGGATGAAAACAACTTTGGACGGTGAGGGATTGGTCTACGTGTAAAAGCGGTGGTGCTTCTCGTTCAGGTCTCTAGTATTTTTTGAAAATAAATCGTTGATGATTTATAGTTTTTCTATATCAATCCGATAGACATCATGAAATTTGAATCACTTTCCGAAGAAAAGAAGGTGTTTGTTTGTAAAAGCAATTTTTTCTTAATGGCCCTGTTTATATATAATGGAGGAGGAGGAAGTAAGTTTGGAACCCATCCTGTATATTTATAAGGCCGATGAATAAGTTTTTACATATTTTTTTTCGATGGTCAAATATTTTTCACCTTTCTATAAACCAATGAATAACATCTGTATTAAAACTATTCTATTATATCCTGATATTTCATTTTCAGTATATGTTAAGTTTTGCCCTAGTTAGTGAACGATAAATTATTGAAATGTTTATGAATAAAGTGTATTCACTGCAAAAATAATAACATGACCGCGGGAAACAAAAATACTTGTAATGTATACAATAGAGATGCAATTAAAATTAGAATTTCTTAGTTGTGGTTTTCAAAGTTTAGATCTAGGGATTTTTATTAATTAATAAATCATTGACCGGGCGGTCTTTGAAGACTGATGATGACATTTTACTGGCCATGATCTACGTCTAAATATCAGAGAGATCATTCTAAAGATAGGAGTCAATCAATACAAAAAAATGCTGTATCTGTATCGCATCGGGCTGGTTCTAAAATACAATGTTTGAGTTCCTCATCGTAAAAGACATTCTTTATTATGAGTTTCTGAAAAATAATCAAATGAGTTCAGTCGAACGTCATTGTGAATAGTTGATGAAATTAAATACCCTCACAAAGATAGGCTGGAATTGGTGAACAGAAGACTAGTCTTTTATCATAATACTACCAGGTTTCATCTAACCATGTTAGGCGTTCATGAACCAACACAAATTGCATGAATTTAATTGAATATTGTCGATCATTTATCACATTTTCCAGGTTTTCCTCTTCCGATTTTAGCTTATTCAGGTTATTGTAGAAATAAATGCATGGGAAAAAACTACTTTAATACCGGAACTCAAAACAGCTCTCCTTGATTCGTTTTTCAACTCGAAGTCTGAGAATTTTTATAAAAAGGGTATATATGCTTGTAGAGAGGTGGAAGAAGATTATTTGTACTAAAGAAAACTGTATAATTGATACTAATATAAAAAAAAAAAACAGTATAAGCATTTGATAAAAAAAAACGTAAAAACGTATGTGTCTGTGGTCTGCCTTATACTATGTAATATAAATATATACATGTACATGCAAGTATAGGTATCCCCAAAAAATTTTGGCGTCTCAAGACAGTACCTAAATAAATCCGCCATCATATATGGGTGTTTTGATTGATTTAATTCATGGAGAGTTTGATCTTTGCATATTGTTGAAAAAATTAAAGATGTTCGTGCTGTTTGGAATAAATAACCAGAATTTTGTAAAAAAAATTGTGACAGTAAATAGATGGTTTTTTTCGTATTTATTCACATTCAATTGGCTACTCTGTGATTTTTTTACGTGCGTATTTTTAAATAAATATTGTTAATGGTCAACAAACATTTCCAATGAGTGTGCAAGTCAAATGAATTTCAAAATAGTGGCGTATCTAGAAAAGATTTTCATATCGATGATTCAAATGGAACGATTGCGAAAAAAGTTTTTGACCCATAATTTTCGACATCTTTAGATTTGCTATTACAAAAAGGCCTTGTTCAGTTTCTAGGTCATTTATCAATTTGAACATCTGTTAAGATTCACGAATTTTCACATTTATCTCAGTTTTTTTTTTTTTCAATTAAACAATCAGTGTTTATTAACATTTATTTAGTTGCAATTAATTATCATTTAACTTCTAATAGAACCTTAAAAAGCATATGAAACTCATATTATTTTTATTTTATTTATTTTTCTTCACCTTGAACATAGTTCAATAATACACAATGTTAATAAATTTTAATTTTTCCTCAAAAGTCCACCAATGAAAAAAATAATATTTCCAATATATTTCATTTCATATTATGAAAAAAGTTTGTTAAAATATGTTTTATTTCAAAATTAACAATTTATATTGTCAATGAAAATACGGACACATTTAATCTAACATAAGCTTGATTATGATAAAGTAATAAATTTACTAAAGCGCATAAATAAAATCGCAAAATTCCCGTAATTCTTTAAAAACACACCTGTATTCGTCCGAAATTTGAAACATCTGAGAATTCGCGATTCGTTAAAAATACGTCAAAGTTTCGTGCAATTTACCTAGCGTGACGCAATCGCAGTGTGACGATCGGTTCGTTTTGTCAGTCCGTTTCTGTGTTTGCTTCCAGCTGGTCATGTCGTTTCTACAAGAATTATTCCATTGCAAAAGACTCAATTTTGGTATATATTCATAAATCGATTTTAAAATATTATTTTAAAATAATATGAAACCTAATGCGCCTTTAATCGCGGCTGAAACACATAAAAAAATGTATACAACTATACATAATAAACGAAATTACTATTTACATTATTTTTATTTTTATCACATGAACAATTTGATTCATCAAAATGTTTATCTGATAAAAATAGGCGTATAAGCACAGTGACAATTAACCGCTGTCAGTCGTTTGACGCTTGCGCGCAGTGTTGCCATTTTGAATAATAGTTTTGATACCATATAAAAAAATGTGTAATAAAAATGTAGCTCTGAAAATTATTCTTTTTCTTCTTGCAGTGGTGACGTTTTTATTTTTGCATGAATTGAATTTTCTTCCTCATCACAAAGGCGGTTTCTATTGTGGCGATCCAAAACTTTCCTTCACATTTGAAGGGGATACAGTGTCGATCGTCACACTGGTGGCGGTCTGTTCGATTGTTCCATTTTTTGTGGTCAGTATTTAGAATTGATTCATATTATAAATTTAGTGTTGCATTATTTTAATTGAATTTTAATTTCAGATTGCATTTTTTGAGCTTTTGCGTTATAGACCGGAGAAATATTCTATGTCCAATGTGCGTTGTTCCAGAGCGCTGAAAAATAGTTATTCTTGGTATGGTGAATACATTGTCACGTTTGTATTCAATTTATTTTTAATGGAAGTGGTCAAAGGAATTATTGGTGAACCTAGACCGCACTTCCTTGAAACTTGTAAACCTGACAAAGCTATAAATTGTACTCGTGGAACGTAAGTATTATAATATTGAAAGTTTATCTGAAAAAATTCTATAATTAAATATGGTTCATTTTTTTTTAAGGTACATATCTTCATACAAGTGTACAAACACGAAATATTCGAGCTGGTTTGTTAAAGATTCAATCAAAAGTTTTCCATCAGGTCATACAGCCTTAGGAATATACATGGGAATTTTCTTATTTGTAAGAAAATTGATTTTATGAAAAAGGACTTAGTTTTTTTTTTTGTAATTAATTATTTGATTTTATATTTTTCAGTGCTACTTACAAAAACGTGCTTATAATATGAGACCAAAATTGGCAGTGATTCTGCTTCAAACGCTTCTCATTTCTTGGGGACTCGTGTGCTCTTGTACCAGAGTTATTGATAACCGCCATCATTGGTGGGATGTTATTGCTGGAGGAATTCTTGCAGTAGTATTATCATATTACGCAGTAAGAATTATCACTTTTTATAATCTCAACATAAAACATGAAAGCATTCCCTTTATCTATACGAAATAATTTGCAGGTTGTTGTCTTATGCAAAAATTTTACTTGTTCCAATCCTCAACTTGGCAGAAGTGTCAATACAAATGGAGACACAGGAAGAACAGCCGAAAATCATCACAACTCTGTAAAAAGTATAATAAATTCTAATATTATGTCTGAAGATTTTGACACTGGCTTGAGGCAAATAACTTGATTATCCTTAGGAGTCATAGGTGAAATGTAATATAAAAAATATTAGTGATATGTATTTGGAAAAATAGTTCCATTTATAAAAGAAATATGATTCATGTTATTGCGATTAATTCCTTTATAAAATAACAGTTATTTTGAATTTGATTGCATTTATAAAAGTATTAAAATTAAATAATGTTGTGGAGCTGGATTTATAGGAAAGTTAGATCTGGTTATTTCCAACTGAATTTTTCCCAATCAAACTATACAATATAATTTTAGCCTATTAAATAATAGTGTATTTTAAGAAAAAAAATGTTATTAGTTTTTTGACAAAAAAATAATTCAATTTATTTTTTTACTTAATTTATTCTAGGAAAATTTGTAAATAATATGGATTACATTTTTCCTTCTTAAGTAAGCTATTTTTCAAAATTTCTCACATGTGAAAATAATTTACTTTATCAAAACAGTCAACAAAATTTCTACATTCTTTCATTACATTTTTTAATTGGATTATTTTTTTTATTATTTTAAGAACTTTTCTTGCATTTCGAAATCACTAGCTTAAACACGAAATTGCAAATCAATTCTTATGACTGATGTCCTATATTTAAGAATTATGTAAATAAATTTAGATGTAGAATAATTTAAGTTGTACATATTATTTGTAAGTATTGAAAATATTGATTATTGTTTCATTATATTGTAGTTAATTAAAAATTATTTCATAAATAATTCAAGCTTTCTTTAAAATAATAATAATTTATTCATAGTTGAATAAATTTTTATAATTTACCAATAAATTATTATATATTATGTATTAAAGGTATTTTGAATGATAGTTAAATATTGATAAAATGATAGTACAATATCAAATTATTATGTTAAAGATGATTATTATTTATTTTGTTCTATCTAATTTTTTGAAGGTTCTTTCCATTTTATACGCAAACGTTGTCAGTACAGTATTGAATATATTTTTTTATATAATAATTTATTTAATAAAATTTGAAACGAAAGATTTTTTTTTATTGCAAAAATAATATACAAGCTCAACTGTTCTATAAAAGCTATTTTAAACTTGTATACATTTCTGGGAAGTAAATCGAAATTTTACATTCAAATTTGAGTGATGATTAACAAGAACTTTACTTCGCTTTTAATGAATAATCTATCATGTTATTAAAATGAAGTATTTGTTATATCACGAAATGCAGAAATCTCCAGAACGTATGTAAGGCCGGTCGAGGGGATCAAAGGGTACAAAAAATTTTGTGCCACCCCTTCCCCTCTCCATTTTTCTAAATATTTAAATATTGTGTACTGATTTTAAATCAAAATAATAAAAGAAAATACGTAATTATATATTATACATTAATTACAAAAAACAGTACTTGATAGATAGAAGAAAGATACGATGTAGAACTCAAAATTTTTCTCATTGAACATATTGATAAGCTTCGTTTACAAAACATATAACATTGATTTCATAAACAAATTTCATGTTGAAAAAACGGTATTTTTCAATAAGATGCATAAGAATTATATTTGTATTTTATATCAATTAATATGTCACATAAAATGTAAAAAAAATTATCATTTATGAAAAAAAAACTATATCGAAACTTTAAATCATTTATTTCAAAATTGACTGGAAAGTTTGCTCATATATATTGGTGTATTAAAAAAAAAGGGTGAATTATTAATCATAAAAAAATTTACCAAACCTCAAATTTTCATGGCGTGTTTTCTCCTTTTAAAAAAAGATGACTTACATGAAAGTTTTCGGACTTAAATCACTAACAATAAATTGTGAAATGTATTAATGGAAACGCTGAAAATGAAAAATTTAATGGCAATTTCGCGCTTCTTTGATAATTTCTAATTACGTATTAGTAATTATAGAATGGGTTTTGCCAATTTTTTTCTCCTATATATTTATTTAAACAAAATTTATAAAATATTTTTAATCCGCGACACGACGACTGTCACCAGGATTCGGCCATTCGCATCCAGATCTGGCCCTGATCATAACATGTATATTAAAGCTAACAAATACGTTTGTTGTCATACTGCATGGTTCTACAAAGATTTATTTTAAAAATTTTTTAAAATGCCCATAAATTTATCTTCTTAAATTTATCTTATTGAAAATTTCTGGTGCAGCATCAATTGAAAAAAACCATTTCAAATTAGCTTTCTCAAGAGTATTCTGCCAAATTAAAGCAAGTATAAAACTATTCCAGTATGCCAAATATTATTTTTGTGAGAAAAACTCGGAAAATTCAATATAAAAGAATAAGACAACAGGCATATTAATTTACTCACGGAAACTGTAATTCATCGGAAAAATCGTGAATCGCAGTTAAATCTTAAAATACAAGGAGAAAACAAGCAAACGATACCTGCTTTATGAAAAAAAAACGTTAACATCTATTTGCCACAATTTGACCCCATTCGAATTGCAAAATTGGATTTTCGTCAATAAAATAGTGTGCGTTTGCATATTGAGACTATGTTCCAGATATATTTTTGACTTTTAGATAAATAAGCAAATTATTTTCAGATTCAAACATAGCATTTCTACTCACGAGAATACAAGCAATGCGCTTAAAATTTTGAAAGCTGCTTTATAATCGAAAAACTTCATATATTGCTTACACAAAGGCTTGATATAATATTAATTAAATAGCGTTTGATCAGCTTTGTTTTCATTCAATATATGTTACAATCAGGAAATGTATAATATAATAACATAATAAAAGAGCAGAAAATAAAACTTACTTACCATATCAGTCGATGTGTTTATACGACAAGGACGAAAACGTGATGCATAATAATACTTAATCATATTTAAAATGGGGAAAAGGGTTCGTGTGAAGATGAAAGTGTCTTAACATCAATCAGTCTCAAAATTAAAATTATTATATATATGTTCTTTACCATCACTGATAAATAGTCTTTCATTAGAACTCTAAAACGTTTAAACTCACATCAAAGAATTACATAGTGAGACATAAGGAGGAAAATGTCGTACATTGTAAAACGGCAAAGTTTAATTGATGAATAGAAAAAACATAAATGGGGAAAAAATTAAACTAGATTTATCAAAATGTTTTAATGAGAACACATGAAAATAAATCACGGAGATTCGTCCAGCAGTTGGAAATTACCGACTATGACATAAATATGATAATAATTTACACAAATAAGTCATTCAAATGTATAATATAAAATTAATGAGTTATGTATATCAAAATAAATAAATTAATAATCGGAATGTCCGAAAGTTCAACGACTCAGAATGTATTTACAGGAATCGAATACTGCATAAAATATTATTCAATAATGCATTTAAATTGACATGAAAAATTTACATTAAAATTAACTAATTTTAAAAATGTATATTAATTATTTTATAAACTTCCGGACTGAATATTTTTGATTTAAATATTTTGATGAAAGATAGTTTCTTTTACATACAATGATCAAATTGTTATCGTTTTCGTTGAAAGATATTTACCATTTGATAGCAAAAGATGATCGAATTCTCAAGTTTGTATAAAATTGACTTCAAACTTTTTACGCATCGTTAAATATTTAAAGAATAGAAATTCTAAATCAATCAACATAATTTCTTAAATTTTAAAGAATATTGCATTTTTATAGGAAATACAAGCGAACATGTGCAATACATTTGATTACATGCAAAAATTCATGAAAAAATAAAACACTTTTATTTTAGGTTGACGACTTCTGCACAAGATAAAAAGAGCGTTTACAACAAACCGGGTTCACATAAGTTTCGTTGGCAGAGTGGTAAAGACGCATACGTATATTATTTTTGTGTTAGTGTTTTTTTCTTTAACCTTAGTTTATTTACATGTTGTGTATTGAAGTGTTCTTGAAATTTCAGAATTTCGCTTCGCTAACAAGTCATTTATAATGGAAGGTTTCACTTTTGCGAATGGATATTCCTGCGATGAGCATGGAAAAAATTGTCTGATAACTATGTACGATCTTTACAATGAAAATCAATTCGTAGATGTTTCTTTCTACGTGGGAACACAAAAGTAAGTTTACGTTTAAATCGGAAAATTTCAAACGTGCATAAATTTCGCACAGTAAAATAAAAAATCCTGCGGATTGTAAAACAAAATTTTATAAATAGTTGTTGTTTTTAATGTAAATATTTGGATTTCTTTTATAGGGTTCAAGCTCACAAAATCATTTTAGCGGCGAATAGTGAATTTTTCATGGATAAGTTAAATAGTACAGATACCGAATACGACTTTATGGAATTTGCTAACTGCGACGAGATTGCTTTTGAAGCCATTATACAATATTTCTACACCGGAAAAATTAGTATGTATTTTTCTTTTAAATTAGCTATCAATTCATATCAATAAAAATTCCAATACAATAAATGCATAAAACTTTTGATGAAATAAATTTAAATACACATAAGCTGCACGTGTATCGCAAATAAAAAGTTTTTGATTAAATTTCTAAACTCTCATTGGGTCAACTTTTTTATAACAATAAATCTAAATATTATATTTTTAGAAAATATATTGATTTTTTGGGCAATGAATCTTACGTTTTTCATTATTATACTAGATATTTTTATTTAACAACTTCTTTCAATAGATATTCAAATGATTGTTTTGTGATTTTTTATGTCATTCTCATTGTACTATTTATGATGAAAAACTGTTCAAAATCGCGAAACCGTCAATTTAAATTACTTTATGAATAGAACAAAAGATTTTTCTAACTTGCAATAAAAACTATTATACAATTAAGAGTTGAAGTTTTTAAATTATTGCATCGAGAAACTGATTTATTTTTTAATTTTAATGATGATTGATTATTTAAAGTAGATAATTAAACATTATCAGTTAAAAGTTATTAAATAAACATAAACTTTTAGATTACGATGCTGAAAACATCATGAGCATTCTAAATTTGGCACAATTGCTTAAAGTTCCAAGTCTAATAAAAGGCATAATGAACGTCAACGAGTAAAAATGAACCGAAGAAACTTATTTTCGCTAACAAATTGACGTTGCTGGAATCGGTACAAAAATAATTAAAATTAAATTCAATTATTAAATTAATTAAATTAAAATTATTTTATCATTCGGTATTGTTCAAAAATAAAAACTATTGACACTATGAATAATCCGTTTTTATATCATTTACTCATTATTCATGAGATAACGCTTTTAATTTGATTAGCAAAATATTTTTTAGTTAAAAAACCACTTCCTTTGCGTCATATAATTGATTCACTTATGCAAAGTTCGCACGACCTTAAATATTTACAAGAATTGCAAACGTTAACTCATTCAGTACTAAACTAACTATAATATTATATATATATAATACAGAAATATTTCATTAGTTTTATTTGCATCGACATTGAAAACCAGAATTTCACAATGCATTTAAAATTCTCATGTCTTCAAACCTGTTTCCTCATTTTACTATTGAACACTCGAAAATGTGCGAATGGTTGATGTCATCGATTGATTTTGGTCCATTAATTGACAAATATTCCGTTGCATATGAGAAATAAAAGTCACTTATGTCCGAAATGTAAGTTTGGTTCGATGCTGGGTATTTCTAAAATCGATATTCAGTTTTATATTTATATATTTTATTTTTATTTTATTGATGAATTTAAATATATAAATAAAAAATTCTAATATTACAAAATTGTTTTTTTTTTCTGTCCAATACGAACGAAAAAGATTGCGGAACACAACCTTCAATCAACCAACAAAATAACATATAAAAAATTACAATAGACCAACTACAATTGTGATTATTAATATTATAATTATTTTAATTGTATTAGGAAAAAACTCACACAAACCGAAATAATATTTTTAAAACTCCCAGCTGTTACATAGTTTTTGTCTGGATGTTATTCTTCAACACTTGATCGTTTATCGTTAATAAACACATACCATGTTTATAAAATCAATGATGATTCTAAGTAACCCAAAAATGACCACATTTGGAATTCCTTGTTTCATGAAATTATAAAGAAGAAACGATCCGCATTTATCAACCTATGACTTTTTATGATTGGTAATTTTGATTCATCACAAAACGAAAATATATCAACTACTGTTATCAAATTTCCCATATCTTATCTTGGATTTGTATTGGACGTGAATAAAAAACGGCGAAATCAGTTTGCTCATTGTAGTCACTTTTCACACACGTAGGATAAGTTTTTATTTAATCATAAGGTAAGTCAGCTTTTTATTATTTAAATATTCGATAAATATCAGTAACAAAATGGCGAGATCAACGACCGTCGTTTTGATATCTCACAATCAAATAAAAAACATTAGTCACAATTATTTACTAGCCTCACCAGACATTGTTTAAATTTAGTATGTAATTGGAAAATACCAGCGTTATAACAATTTCGTTACAAAATAAAATATGTTTCCTATAACCTTGCTGGTTTCAATATTAGATTTTCCTCAATTTTAATCAACATAAAATAATAATAATTATATAATTGCAATATATTGACGCAGTTGACTATTTCATGAGATAAGAAATTCCATAAATATTTGAAAAAAAGTATACTAAATTTCTTGTTGGTTTAATTAAAATTTGACCTCTTTATAAATCGTTTCGTAGAAATGATAAACGACATTCATCGTGATTGAATCAACTTCTTTGATTAACCATCATTACCTTTTCGTGTGATTTGTTTTATGCGTGGAAAAAATTGATTTATTAATAAACTTCTATGATTCCACTTATGAATCACATCATGCATAAATATTAGTATCCTTGTTAGTGACGAAATTAAATTCCTGTTATGTTATTCGAATCCGAAAATACATATATGAAAAATCGTATATAAAAAATCAATACTATTACGAAAAAAATTTTTTCCGTATGTATCTAATTTTTCTTCTCAGAAATTTGATATTTTCTACAATTTTCCTTTATCAAATAAACCCTGTTGAGTTATATATTTATTTGGTAACTAAGCTCTAAACTGATATAAAACGAATTTATCAGTTTTTCAGAATAAAACTCGCAATCAACATGTCGTGTTCATATAAAGAAAACAAAGTTTTATTCGTCTTAATCAACTCCATAATTCTTTTAATCGGTAAGCTCCAACATATTCACTTAACATATACACATTCAAAAAAATTTCGCATAATCCCGATGAATTTTCAGTAATAACTTTATACATTTTGGTTGAATATGGAATCATACCACGATTTAGAGCCGGATTTTATTGTGATGATCTCCAATTGATGTATCCATTTACTGGTGACACGGTGACGAGCACTACTGCAATGTGTATCGTTATCATTATACCACCATTAACGGTAATTAAAGACGAGTTACAATAAAACTGGATCATTGTTGACCGCATGAAACAATTTCAAATTTTCCAGATGTTCATCAGCGAAACGATAATATACTTTTGCGACTACGATGCGTTTGAAAGAAGAGAGTTTTACAAATTCATGAAAAGCGCTTTTCTTTGGTGCACAGATTATATTATAATTTTAGCCTTCACCAACATAATAATGTATGTTTTTAAACTGACTTGTGGAGAGCCGAGGCCTGATTTTTTAGATACGTGCAAACCGAACGTTTGCATAACATCGACAGAACACAAGTAAACTTTACTACCAAAAATAACTATTATCTATCGAATGTGGTGTATGAAAAATTATTTTTATAGATTCCAACAACACTACGAATGTACAAATACTGATTTATCAAGCCGCATCATTGAGAATTCTTCGAAAAGTTTCTTATCAGGACACACAGCGAATTCAGTATACACTTCTGCTTTCATGTTTGTACGTAATTGTTTTGATTGAAAATGTTTTGATATTCAAATATTCAACGTCAGTTCTTTTTCAGTGGTACATTCAGAAGCGATTGAATGCTTATAGCCCCAAATTGGTCACGTTAACATTACAGATTCTTTTTATTACATTCGGGATAGTTTGTTCAATTACGAGAATCACTGATCATCGTCATCATTGGTGGGATGTTGTTTGCGGAGCTATTCTAGGAGCTTTAGCAGCTATTTTTGCTGTAAGTGAAAAAATATTTATTTTATTTTTATTTTAGACAGTACATACCAAATAAATTATGCTAAAATATTTTTATTTTTAGGTGAAGATGTTTTGTAATAATTTTTCAGTACACACTTTCAGTTCGTCTCGAGTGTTCTTTTCTAATCAAAAAAATAACGAAAGAACACGAGAAGATATTGAAATAAAATAAAATCACCAGTATTGTTCAATTTACATTATAATATTAGTACGATCTGTGATCTATTTATTGTTATATTTTAAAATATGGATGTGAGAAGAATTATATTTAATTTTTATATTATTTATTTTTTTATCAAAATACAATGAAATTATTATAAAAAATATATTTCAATTTGATTATGACTTTGGTGCAGTAGGTTAACTGACCAGTACCAAATATTTAAGGGTGACCATT
Source organism: Hydropsyche betteni (assembly GCA_028571205.2). NCBI lineage: Eukaryota > Metazoa > Arthropoda > Insecta > Trichoptera > Hydropsychidae > Hydropsyche > Hydropsyche betteni. Next base: position 5,988 of record JAOXNN020208479.1, on the reverse strand, counting down.
CGTTTGCTCAAACGACATTGACACATACTGACAGTCGCACACACGACACATTTTAGGAAAATTAGAGGACTATAAGATGGTTAAATGATCCAACTAATATTGGTTAAATTAATTAAATTAGAGGATATAAAGGCAAAATATCTGGAAGACAATGTGCAATGTAAAATCTTTCAAAAAATGCTAGATGAAGCGATTTTTTTACAATTCTTAATGACGCCAATTGTAAGATACATTAAAATAATATATCAAACGGACGAAAGAATAAAAAAAAATAAGACAACCTCTTAATGCTGAAGAATTAATTTTAATAACAATTCTAAATTCTATTACACAATCTTTAAAATTATTGTTAACTTAACCCTTGTTTAAATTAAAGTACTGCAATTGCAATAAAATTACGAAGATTGAATTTCAAAATTTATCAAATTATATTAAAATAAATTAAATTTATTAATAGTTAATTTAAAATTCTAGTTATAATTTAAAACAAAATAATATATATTTATTTATTATAATTTAACATATCTTATTATATTTATTGGTCACGATGAAAATAGTTTTTTTAACATATAAATATTATATTATGTCTAATACATTTTCTATTCAAGAACAACTTTTAAACAGCCATTTAAATTTCCCTTGGAATTTTTTTTTTGGTTTTTACGATAAATAAGTTTTGGTACTTATTTTATTATAAATAAATAATAGTAAGCTTTTATGCAAACAATTAAAAAGAAAAAGGAAACATTAAAATAATTGAAAAAAATTACAAGATAAGAATTTATGATGAAAAATATTTGAAAAAAAAAACCAAACAACCAAAATTTGCCTGCATCGTTATCTCCCAACTGTAAAAAAGTTATTTGAATGAATGTGTAAAGATAAAATAATTGAAATGTATTAGTTATCAAATGTTAACAGAAATACGATAAATAAAAATAAAAATGGTTTTTCATCTGCAAGTACAGGATCAGACTTCTTCAAGCCTGAAACTTATCATCTATCAGAAACATTCATCAATAAAATAATTTAATAATAACAAACTCACTCAAAAATGAAGCCCTAACCAAGGACATCAGGTGTATATCCTTAGCGATGTTTTTTTTTCAAATTGATGTTCGTCTTTCCTTTCTCTTGAGCCTGTTCTATTCTGACTAATGAAACCTTGGGGTTCCAAATTTCACTAAAAAACTGTTATTTTCAAAAATATTCATGACAAATACAAAATTATAATAATAAAAAATATAAACCTGAGCTCTTTTTTATGTGCACTTTCACAATTATGATATTTCAAGTACAAATTCTGAAACCATACAATGTATTTATGTTAAGTTATGAACTGAACACAGTGAGAATTATATTAACATTTATATCTACATCAGGTCCTTTTTTTCCCATTTGATTCAATGAAAATAAATTACAGGAATCCATTTCCTGAAAAAAATAATATACATACTATAACTTAACGAAAAAATGACCAAAGTGAAAAAAATAAAATCAAGAATACCAAACATAGCGAAGTAGCAGAATCTTGATCCTGAGGTGGGTTTTCTTTAATCGGAGTTCTTGAATTTTTTCTCTTACAGCTAAAAATTAAGTATATTTTTGAAAATTTTGAACAGTTGTTTTTTTATAAACTTATTGTTAGTTTGAATAAAACATACAAAATGCATTAAAAATATGAGAATTTCATTTTTCAGAATATAATGAGGAAAGTTTAAGACAATACTTAGGAATATTAAGGAAACATAGGTTACAACTAACTTCTCTTTAGGACACTCAATATGGATTTCAGAAACCACAACATCTAGAAGGATCGATGAAAAAAATATTTATAAGTCTGTTAGTCAAAAACCAAAAAGTTCAGGTCATGAGGATAAAAATGGAACAATGTTATTGTAATTTTAAAAGTGTTATTATTAATAGCCCTTTTTATTTAATTGCTTTTTAAATAAAAAAGTTCAAGCTTACAAGAGTTAATGATAAAAAATATAGACAATAATAATTATGTTGAACTGAAATTAAAAATAAGACTAGGTATGTAATTTCTTGAAAAAAAAATATTAATACCAAAACTATTATATTATGACTATATCATCACAATGTATACCTTTAATTTGTGGTTTAAGTTTATCCAAAACAGTTGGTTTTTTAGTTTTAGATCTTACATCTCGGTTTATTATTTTTGACGTTGATTTTATAAACGGTGAAATTTCACCAAAATTGTTCTAAAAAAATGATCAATCATAAAATAATTTAGATATTTATACAACTCGTATGTTAAAAAATATGTACGTTTAATATGTTGAACTGTTTTGGCAGTGGCATTTTTTCAAAAAGGGTTATTTTACTGATATTCTTCACAGTTATATCCTGTGAAGTAAAAAAAATAAGAAATAAACAAGTTAAACTCAAAAAATGTTCATAAAAAAATCACCTTATATAATTTATTTACAATTGCTAGTTCTTTTTTCATTCTTCTTCTAAAAATAAATCAATAGTTTAGAATTAGGTATAAATTAATGTTGTTTATGATAGATATCACTAATTTACTCAAAAAGCTACTCTATATTTAAAGATGGATTTTTTTAATAATGATGACTAAACAAATACGCACACTTTACACACAGTCCAATTGGATCTGCTGACTGAAATGCTTGATGGTTTTCAAAATAATTCAATATATGGAAATTTTGAACCATAATTTATTAAATTTGAATAGACTTTAAGTGAATGATTACTTTCATGTACTAACTACACCATTTTTCAATTTATATTAACATAATGACATTGATATTTTTTTTAAAGATAATAACATTGAAAAGTATGAGAAAATGTTTTCATAGACTAAACAAGTAAAATATATTGATAAAATTAGTAAAGATACCATTCTGAAAAAAGTTCTTATTGGCAAAAAAATAAAATAAACTAACAATAAGATTACAAAAACATTATTATTCTTTTGATATTATATGAATAATAAAACTCTACGTTCTTAAAATTAGTTAGATAAAAAATTTTCATTGATATATCAACAATGAGTATTTCACATTGGAAAAAGTTGAATTTTTCAATAAGCTAATTTACCAGTTTTCAATTAAAACTACAAGTAGAAATTAAATAAATAAAAACAAACATGTTTTCACATTGAGAGTTGTGTAAATCTTTAGCTACATTCTGGTCGTGCTTTGAGATGTCTGAAATGAATTGTTCAGATCAAAAAGGAAAATCAGAACGAAATCAATTGATAAATGCATACAGTAAAAATACAGACCACATAAGGTGTTCACTTTCTGTTGGTGATTTTTTATGATGTCATGTGTAATTTGAGAATTTAAATAAGATGTCTTTTTTGTGATCAGTTCAGGCAAATCATCACTGAAAAAAACACGAATATGATAACGATAAAGCTTGTACATGAAAAATGAAGTAATGCATCGTACCGAATTCGTGAAAAATCGCGATTTTCAACTCGCGCATTAAGTATCTCATCGAGTTTTTCGGGCGTCTCGCTGGCCATATATTATAGAATTTGTCGTCTTTGGTGTTGGTTGTGTGATATGGCAGTTTCTTTTAAATAAAAATCAAAGAAAAACATTACTCGACAAGATTAAACATGCGTTGAATTATATTCGAAGGGTACAAATCCTTACCCGGAAACGAGCGTCGTGACGCCACAGAGCCCGCCAATTTGCAAACATTAGTGCCAACAGTCAATACAAAACAAGACGGTTTGCGTTTAGCCAACGTTTGAATAATGCGATTTTTTCCCTTTATTTTATAAATTTAATGTTTGTTTTTTTATCTGTGATAAGACGTTTGCTCTAACAACAATAATATAGTGCTGTGTGTTCTATTGTCTGGTTGAAAATTCAAGGCTTCGAATCGTAACCGAAAATTTTGCCGGAATGAAAACCGGAACAGAACCCGAAAAATTTATTGGTTTATAATGGTTCAAAAAAATTTTCAAATTTTTTCGAAAAGGGTTGTCATTTTTTTTAGAAAATTTTTAGAACTGCTAGGTTTGGGACTGAACTGAATTTTATTTTCCTAACTCAACCTAACCTAACCTAATACCTAGGGGTTAGGTTAGGTTTGTTTAAGAAAAAAAAATTAGTTCAGTCTCAAACCTAGTAGAACCAAATATTTTATGTAATTTTTGGAAAAGTCCTTTTTTTTTTTTTAGAAAAAACTCAGTTTTTTTAAGAGTACGGTTTTTGTCAACCGAACCTATATATCTTCTTTTGTTGAACCGTAATTAAAAATCGGAATGAAAAAAATTACGGTTCGAAGCCCTGTTCTGGTCGCTTTGAGCTTGCATAATTTCACTGTTGGTACGATGTTGACGTCTGTCATCCGCTTCAGCCAGAATAGTTCATCGTAAATAAATAAATTCGATACGAGATTGGCTCTCGGATAAGGTATTTAGCCTAGACCCCCAATATTTGATGGAGAGACCTTGTCCTGCAGTGGGCACAAAACAGGTCGATAATAATGATGATGATGAAATAAATAAATATTGTTTTCAGCCGATTTTCGCAACGATATTCTATTTTATGGGTGATATCGTTTTTCTTTTATAGGTAGCAACAAAAGTGCACTGCCTCAGATGGAAATAAAACGTGAAAAGTTAGAATGTTTCTCCGACTGTGCATTTTGCTTCAAGGGAGAAAACTTAAAAAACATGTTCGAAAAAAATGAAAGCACTTCAAAATATTTTACTATGACGGTGGAATGTTTCAATATACGAGTAAAAATCAATTAAACGTAAAATACCCTAAATTTGTGTCACCTATAACATTACATATCTACGCTATTTTTTCTAGGTAAAAAAAATTAGTGATGATTTGAAAATATGTGAAATATGTATTGAACAATTAAGAGGAGCGCTCGTGTTTAAACACAAGTTGGATTGTTTGAACATTTCCAAACAGTCAAGTAAGCAATATTATTTGAAACATTTGGGTTTTTTTGCATACATTAATTTGATACTTTTATAAGGTGACCAACTATACTCATTTACTGAGTTTTGCACTCTTTTTTCGCAAACCGTACTCTTTCAAATCCTGAACTCTGAAAGTACTCATTTGTATAATTTTATACTCATTTGTATTTCTAAAACATTTTTTTTCACTGTTGAAAGGGTATTTTCACTAGGGAATGATTATTGGAGCAGTGAGAAGTCGCAACTTTCTGTAAAAACATTATCTGCCGTCTTAAATCTACTCCGAAGAAAAATGTGTTTTTAAAAGAAAATAAAGTTTTTATCGTTTTTTCTTCTTTTTTTTCACCTATGAAATATAATACTTGCGAAGTGTACTTTTTTTGAAAAAAAAATAGTTGGTCACCTTAACTTTTAAGATTATAATATGTGATCAATATTAAACCAGAATTTATTTTTTTTATAAAAATAGCCATTATTAGAGAAACATTCAAAGAAAGGGACTGTTGATATATTAAAGAAATAATTCAATACATTAATAACTAAATAAATAAGTCTTTACTATCCTCTGTCTTGAGATCAAAGATTTTTCTTATATTATATTTATCACATACTTAAGAACATGAACACTTGCTTAGTGTATAAATGTATTGTTGAAAACTCAGCGGATCATTATTGTCACTTTTATTCACATATAAATCAAGTAATTCAATATGATGTGCATAGTTATCATACCAATTCCATTGCCTTGCTCATCACTATCTCAGAAGTCATTCAAATTTTATCATGCAGATATGCCAGCACTTATTTTTTAAAGTACCTTCAGCACAAGTCAGTAGTCAGTCTTATTCTCTATTTTCATTTGTATTTTTTTTTCTGATTTCATTTTTCATTTCAGCTGAAAAAGTATACAAAACAATTTTAGCAGTGACTATTCAAATCTTCCATTACCATTTGTTGTCAAAAACAAATGTTTGATTGATGACTTTAATGATTTAGAATCTTTTGTTTCAGAATTAGAATCAGAATCAGATTTGGAATGTAAT
>JAOXNN020208418.1:0-19442 GCA_028571205.2 Hydropsyche betteni | reverse complement strand
CTCCGATGATGAAAACTTACAACCGATCTCGAAAAAGAGTAAAACATATAGAATTCTAAGTGATAGTGATGATGAATAAATACTATATTATATTATTAAAGTTTTTTTCAATATGTAAATGTATATTTATTTATTTAAAAAAATAAAATACATATTCATATAAACTATCTATGATTTTTTTTTAGAACGCGAACCCTAATTTTTCATGAACTTCAAACCTTGCATAACACGGATTTGTATTACACGACGTTTTTGCGGAACCACATGACCGCGTTATACGAGACCCCGGTGTGCATACATTTCCAATACGAAAACCACCCGATTCCCCGAAAACCCAAACCCCATCAAATTTCCCAGAAAAAAAATTCGATTTGGCGCCAAAACCGTAACCTAACGCCCGTCCCAGCCCGCGCCCACTGCAGCCAACACCACGAAAAGCGCGCCCGGCCGTCCAAGTCAACATATAGGCATTTCCGGACGTCGAGCCGACGCCGTCTGGTCTCCGGCCGAGACGCCGTCGAGGCGTCTTCCAAGTCCTCCCCTCGGAAAATGGCGCCGACGACGCCCACGACACGCAACGCCGTCGAATAAACATGCAAAAAGGACCGTGCATTACGCGTATTAAAAATAATAATAAAAAAAACAAGGCGCGTCGCGAATCGATACGATCGGCCGTTTCCGAAATGGGCTTTTCGTGTTGTGGAAAGGCCCCTTTTGTTGTGGGGTGTCATTTGCGAAATTGTTCGGTTCGCGTACGGAGCGAAGGATGTTGCTTTGTTTACGTAGTTTGACTACATCTGGTGGTGTATAGGCGAATTGTAGGTGCATCGTTTAATGTCTTCTGTCAAATATGACGTTTGATATGCGTTACGACAGTTGTTTTTCGTACACGTGACAAAAATTCTAAATATTTTTTACTTGAGTATCAGGCATGACAAGGAAATTTTAATGCCTTTAAATTTTGTAAGACTCTGCAACTGTCATTTTTGACAGAATATGTTAAATGATGCACCTATCCACCACTAGATGTTGTTAAATTTCATAGACAAAGCTTGATTCTTTCAATCTCACAAATAATTCGTAACTCATACAATGTAATGAGATGGTACTTTTTTAATGTTTTTCACCAAAATTCGGACATTTTCCTTTTCATTATCTTTATATTCAGTCATGGAGGTGTCGATAAATTAGGTTGGTTTTTTTTTAATTTTTAACTTTAACAATCATCTACAAAGCTAAAGTTTTTTAAAGTGAAAAGGCAATGAAAAATTTCAAATTTTGAACAATGAAGACGTTTAGATTAAAAAAACATCAACAAAGATATCACCTCACAACATTGTACGTATACTACGCAAAATTACTTTACGCCATACGTGAAATGAACAATTTCGCAAAAAATTCATTATTTTGGTCCAGCTGTCAAATTACAAATAAGCGCGTTTTGGCCATAAAAGCGCAACGTGCGACGATATTTCAAATGAAAACTTTCGATACGTACCCGAATTGAATGGTCTCGATTATGCAGACCGCGCTCGTGCAGCCGTTGTCCTTGCAAAATGCAAAAGTGCATATGTAACAGATTCAGGTGACGTCCTAATTCGGCGCCCGAGGAGAAACTCCGTTAATGGCCGTTTAATTTTCGATTTACATACGCGGTGTCATGTCGGGTGGGCGTGTCGAAACGGTGCAAACGTCGACCATACGCCCGCCGAAAAGGACGCTCGTACCAATATTCGCTTTCTGAATAGCGAGATTTAAAAAAAAAGGTATATTGCACCGTCTTGTTTGCCGCGCGGAGGAATGTCGGGCATTTCCGAGATAACTCGGCTAATAGCGCACGTGAAGTTTGTGAACAAATCAATTTGACACGTTAAAAAATTTCAACAATGAATCATAATATGAAAAAAAAACTATATTATACTACGATGAATCAATTACAAAAAAAATCAGTACAATTATTCATAAAAATCATTACAAAACAATTATGAAACATACTTTTCAAAGGAATCCGAAGGCGAAACGGACATTACTCATTCTAATATCTCAAATAATAAAAACAACAGCAACGAAAGCACAGACTTCGGTACACACACAAAACAATGATGGCACGCCGCATGTGTCAACGAGGATGACTCACGAGCGCGATGACTAAAAATTTGTCTAAAAATAATAGCCGCGATTACCAGCGTTATCTGAATGTCCTGAAATCGTTCGCAGGTTGTGCGGAAGACGAGATATCCCGGCGGAAATTTTAAAAACGTGCGACGCAGTTGAAAAAACAAGGCACCGGCCATGTTGATAGTGAGAGATATCGCCGCCTGCTACGGAACTGATTCATTACGAAGCACGTGCTGCGTTCCGAGAAGAAAACGGCGATAGTTGGAGGACTCGATCCCCTATACATAATCACGGATATGTGTGTGTCCGTCTGACCGTCTGTTCGTCTGTTCGATGACGCTCGCGACTTTAATACGACGCTTCGATACGATTATTCTTTTACGTCTATTGAATTATTCATGCGTATATGGTTTTTATACGTATACAATTAAAGTCTATAATATCATGCTTATAAAAGCGTCTCGATTGACTTATGCAATACGTCGATTATTACGCAGTGGAAAAAATATTTGAATCCCCTATGTATTATATATAATCACCGATGACAGATGTCTGTGTTTGATTGTATGTTGAGGCTCTTGACTTATCGTTCCAATTTAGCCGGTATGCCGTTCAAATATAACGGCTATAATCGCTACATGAGAACGGCTATAACGCGAGCTCCGAATTTCGTCTTTATGGTCATTATAATAACGGCTATAATCTTATATTCTGGAGACATTTCGTAAGACCACGGTTATAAAATAATTTTGCATAAATACATTCAATTTTTATTTTATTACGTAATAGTATGATTATCAACAGCCGATGTTATTAACATCGGGCCTATAATATACTAGTGATTTTATAAACGTAAAACAGGGATATGGCTGAAGAACTGTGCGTTCTTTCCTGCGGTTCGTAAACAAGATGGCGGCCACTTCAAAAGGATACAAGGTCGATAGATTATGACTGATAAGATAATTGAAACGAAAAGACAAAATAGAATTCTTATTGAAGTATCGATCGGTTTTAATGAATTTATTTTGTTTATAAAAAATGTATTGGAGGTCGTAAATATTATGATTTATTAAACGAGTGATGAAGATTAAATAGGTTTTTGGGTAATATTTTTAAAATATAAAAACAATATCATTTTAAATATTTGAAAAGAAAATATGATATCATCATCATCTTATTCAATCATTAGAAGATAAAAAGTTTTTATTAACTTAAATTATTCCAAATTTAAACGAAATATCATTATATGCAATATGTTAAACAGCAAAAGAGAGGCAATATCTTTCAGATAAAATATAAATTTCAATTTTTTTTATCGAAACAGAGAAGATGAAATGGATAAAATATATAAAATGAATTGGAAAATAAATAAACAGAAATAAATAGTGAATGATTGCATAACTTTTAAAAATCACTATCCTCCAATCGATACATAGAGCACATCGACTTCTCCAATTAATAAAACCGCCAGACCAATCAATGAAACCAGACTTTCATCCATCAATCAATACAAAAACAATCCATTTCCCAACCAACAAAATCAACCTCACAAATCCTCCGAACAATAAGACCAGACTTTAAACACTTTCATCCACCAATCAATACGAAAAAAACTTTCAAAAACCATCCCTTTCCCAACAAAACCACCATCAACCTCACCTCACAACTCCAATCGACAAAAACCCATCATCACACAGCGTAAAAGCGCCATATCTAATCTCGCGAGGATCACCCGACGGCCGTCGATATCGCGCCCAAACACCACCCATAAACAAAGCGGACAAGAGCCGGTCCAAAACCGCAAACAGCACTTCGATGGGGAAAATGGCTGCGGTTGCCGCCCCCGCTTCGGATTCGGCCCGCGGCAAGGTGGACGGGTGGCTCGTCCTCGGAGTAACGGTACTGGACTTCGTGACACACATATCGTAACGTTTTCGCGGACAATGCTGCTTTTGTCGGCGCTGATCTGATGGTGAGTGGGATTGCGTGGTGTTCGACGATGGTGCGAGTGTTGGGTGTCGTTGGATGTCGGTGTTGGAGGTGCTGGATGGGTGTCGGAGGTGCTGGAAGGCTGAGGTGTTTGATGGGTGTTGGAGTCGTTGATGGATAGTGTGAGAGGAGCTGGATGAATGTCGGAGGTAAGGGAAGGATTTTGATGGGAGTCGAAGTGTTGGAGTTGTCGAATATTGGCTTTGGCGTAGTTGACTGTTGGTGTTGGAGGTGCTGGACGTATGTTGGAAATGCGTGATGGATTTTGGTGGAATCGGGGTATTAAAGTTGGTAAATATCGGTGTTGGATGAATGTCGGAGGTAAGGGAAGGATTTTGATGGAGTCGAAATGTTGGAGTTGTCGAATATTGGCTTTGGCGTAGTTGTTGGTGTTGGAGATGCTGGACGAATGTTGGAGATGAGTGATGGATTTCGTTGGAATCAGGGTATTGACGTTTTTGAATATCGGTGTTGGAGATGCTGGATGAATGTCGGAGGTAAGGGAAGGATTTTGATGGAGTCGAGGTGTTGGAGTTTTCGAATATTGGCTTTGGCGTAGTTCACTGTTGGTGTTGAAGATGCCGGATGAATGTTGAAGATGAGCGATGGATTTTGGTGGAATCGGGGTATTAATGTTGTTGAATATCGGTGTTGGAGATGCTGGATGAATGTCGGAGGTAAGGGAAGGATTTTGATGGAGTCGAGGTGTTGCAGTTTTCGAATATTGGCTTTGGCGTAGTTGACTGTTGGTGTCGGAAATGCTGGATGAATGTTGGAAACGAGCAATGGATTTGGTGGAATCGGGGTATTGAAGTTGTTGAATATCTGTGTTGGAGGTGCTGAATGAATTTCGGAGAGAAGGATTTTGATGGAGTCGAGGTGTTAAGAGTTGTCGAATATTGGGCTTTGGCGTAGTTGACTGTTGGTGTTGGAGGTGCTGGACGAATGTTGAAAAAGTGAGGAAAGGATTTTGGTAGAGTCAAGATGTCGGAGTCATTGAATAATGGTGTTAAAGGATATAGGAGATGCTGGATGGATATTGGAGGGGCTAGATAGATATTGTAAGTGCTAGAAGGATTTCGGTGATGTCGGAATGTTGGAGTCATTGAAGAATGGTGTTAACTTTTGTTTTCTTGAATATTGGAGTTTTTCATAAGAGAATGAAGTTGAATACTGGAATCATTGATGAATAATTCTGTAGTATTCAGTTGTTTATCTATCGATTGACTATGTTAGATTTAGCTTAACTTTAGTTGTTTTGTTTGATATATGTCTTGCATCAATAGAAATATGGCAAACGTTTTAAAACTTTAAAAGATGATCACTGGAATCATCAAGGTAATAAAACGAAATTTTAAATATATTACAAAAAAAATATTTCCAAAAATGCAAGCATTTATCTTTATCGTGTGATACGGTGAATCTCATAATTAATACTTCGTAATTCATCTAATAACCATATTATATATCACTTAACTTCATAAATCGACGAAAAATTGACGCATAAAAATATTGTTCGATCTCAAAATAGCGTATAATTAGAAATTGCTGGTTTTTTGTGATGGATTAGATTTGATTAAATTTGATAGTGTTGTTGATAGATGATGTATTTTTAATCTCCCATTTTTCGGCCGTAACGTTCACGAACTTTTAATTGAAACAAATGACAACGTCATTTTTCTCAATTGCGCATCACATTCGAGGATTTATGTCCTTTTCAAAACAAAAACATGAAACATCACGTTTCGATCGACATTTTTTAAAATTCTAGTTTCACAAATTGGACCGTTCAACAAAAACGATCACATTAAATTAAACGCTTTTCAAATGCTTCTTCACATAAAATTAACGCAATTACGATAATGATAAAAGGATGTGGTCACGATAAACGCGAACCAACGCAGAAATGTTAAACAGTTTATTTCAAGGACTTAATTTCAACACAGCTGATAAATGACGATTAAAAACACTGTACATACACACGCCAAAAGTCATGTGAGCGATATGGATAATCCATCTAAATCCAATATCGAGCTTTTATAAGGAGCATGTGTACTTTTCGAAATATCAAGTGCTGTATAAACAATGAATTGTTATCGGTTTTTAAATGCGATTTTTGCAATTTGAATGTAAACAAAATGTTTGTATTCAGTATTGAATTTAATAAATATCGTTTTTATTATATAATAGAGGCCATTGATGATTCGAATGCAAAATTAATTCGAGGAAACGCACTTGAAGATAGGATATCTTTTCGCTAGAAATAACACGACTATACACAAAATGTTACTTTATAAAATTAATGTATTTGATAAAAAAACGTGTATATACTTCAAAATCGTTAATTATATAAGCACTATTCAAAAAAACGACAGATTATCGACTTTATCCGGAACGAAGGTCGGTTTACGGTAAAATAAACATAGAAAACACGTCGAAAAAATTATATAAAAAAAAAAAAAATGATAAAGATACGTGGAAATGTTTTTTGGCAAAAATAGATTCGAAATCAGTAAGATCAATGCATATTGATGATCTAGATTCGATCGTGCGAAAATCGGTCACGTCGCTCAGATAAGAAGTATACGTGATTATTGCAACGACGGATCGAAGATTTCGATCGGTTTTTTTGGAGGAAATGGTCAGATTATAATTGCGGGATCGATTCTCGGTAAGAGGGTCGTTCTCGAAAATGAAATTTTTGTCGAAAGGATTTCCGGGAATTCGGATAAGATATTTACCGTGTCATAATCGGCGTGAGTGTGCGGAATTTTATCTGGAATGCGTGTAATCTCGATCCAAATAATGGTCTGATTGAATAATTTCGTATTGAATAAGTTAGCTGAAAAGTATATAAATATGATGTCGACTTATCATCGAAAAAATGTAAATAAATTCGTTCCTGGAAAAGTTTAAATAAAAAATCATATTGAAGTACCCAAATATAATAACATTTCATAGATAAAATACGATATTTAATATAAGTATATATTCAAAAAAAAGGGTCGCGTACAATCGCAAGAACGCAACGAATGAGTCACTTTTCTCAGAAGACGCACTCGTACCACTTTCACGACATTTCGAAACACATCGCACAGGTACACCAACATACCGACGAAAACCCCAAGGTTGGCACAATCCGCGCGAACAAGAACCGACAAGCGTTTCGGCGTCGTAAACAAAAGCACGTGGACCTTTCGCAGGATCCGCACCACTGTAACGCGACACTAGTTTTTTACACCGTTTGCACCGTTGCGAAACTATCGATCGGCTGCAGCGTACGTGGAAAACGCACGTCGGTGACGACATGGGGATTTCCACGTCCAACCAAGGTCCAAGGGGGGGAGAACGGTTTACCTTCGATTCTATAACATTATTTTTGCACTCTTATAAGCGTATTAATTTAAGTATTATTTTTTTAAGTGGATGTGGGGATCCCCGTGTTTCGCCATTCGCATGTGCGCTGTCGTCACGAATGACGAAACCGTGTAAAATACGATTTTTTTTACACGTGTTTAAAATTTTTTGAATGAACGCGATAATATTATTGCTTGTTTTATCGAAGAATGTACACGATACGATCACAATTGCAAAAAAAAAACACTTAGCGGAACCCAAACAAACAATAAAACACTCGCGTCACTCGAAATCCTCACCTGATCAGCGATACGATCTTGATCCTTCCGAAGCTCGATTATCCGATATTGAGACGGATCACGAACGAGAAAACTCGCGTAAAATCGTAAACAAAGCGTACAAAAAAGGCGGGAATCGAACGCGTGCGGTTTGCTCGGCGTCGCGCGACATAATGGAGGCGAGGCGGGTTTTCCGCTTGCGTCTGATAACGGGGGCCCATGGTGGGGGCGCCGGCGGCGGGGCGGCGCCCCCGTCTAGACTTCCAAAGAGGGCGTCAGCCCCTGGCTACCACCCATCGTTCGAATCGTCCTCCTCCGATGGATGGATTTCGAGAAAATTGTGATTGATTCGAAAATTTTTTTATCTAATCATTTTGTTTTGTATCAATTTTAAATAATATATTCTATATATAAAATGATTTTTTTTTTAAATAAATATATACGTATTAACATATTTTTGATTTGGATACCAAAATATTTAAACTTTCATTCAATATATAAATAAAACCTTGATCGGTTATAGAACAAACAAATTTCACATCGAACCAACATTGATTCTGATCGGAGTCTAATGATGGAAATTTATAAATTTATAAATCGGAATGTTTTAAAATGGAATTGGAATGTTTGAACGTACAAGAAAGTGCTGTAACATTTATCTGTTCGAAACAAAGGAGGCTTTTAAAAACGGCACCGATAAGCGGACTACGGTCGCGTGGCATTAAGCGCTTAATGGATTCGAAAAAACGACAGAATCGAAACCTTAAAATAAAAAACGATCAGAAGACTCGAAAAAGTGTTTAGAAACGAAAAATTCGTTGCACATTTTCGAGGCAACTGCAGCTGACTGCATCGGCGACTAACAATGGCGAAGCAACGACCTCGCGGACGTTCACGTCGACGGATTGCAAAATGGCGAAAAAACATAACGAATGTGTGTGCGAAAATTAATTGAGAGCCACTGAAAGGGACCCGAGTCTTTGCCGATTATATAAAAATAAAAATTTCTAACTAATTACGGCCGGGAAACCCTATTTTTCTAAATATCCGATAAGAAGTATAGGTGTGTGCATTTCCTGAAAAAATATTTGATATGTGACGTACTAAATGCCGAATTGCTAGAACATATCTGAGATTAGCGGTTGATATCAGTTCGGAATTGATAAAGCGAAAATTTCTAGAATTTGTCGAGTTCTGAATATTTTTTTTTTTATTTGGAAAATGTTTATAGAAAGTTAAGAAGTAAGTTTCAATGGTCTGAAATTTCAATGTAAACAACGCCGAAGTTGAAAATATCTCATTGTTATATTAGAAAGAATTCAATATAATATTATAAACGACAAAGAAACCGTATTATGCGCTTTGAACAATGCAAAAATCGTTGATTGTTCTTCATATGCATATTTTAAGAAACGCAATTGCATAATAAAACGAAACAAGACACTGGTTTAAAAAAAAAAAAACAATCAAATAATTATCGAGACGAAAACGAAGAAAAGGCACGTTCCGCATTTTCCTTTTGCAAAAACAATAGAGCCTCGCAAAAACGAGGCGAGAGGTTAACGAATCCTTGCACAAACACGTACGTGTATGTTTTTTTTTTCAGAAACATATTTCATTTTTTATATTTATATATATATTGCAAAGGGCGTTCGCCTCCTTTTGACACAATGCATTTTTGCATGCGGCCAAATTGCGCAGCCATAAACGATTATGCAAATGTCCGAGGATCGATCCGTGCAGAATTATAGATCATGACTTCGAAACAGTAAAATGTCTTTTTGCCTTCGGGCAATCGAGGGTTAATTTAACCGTCGACGTTCCTAGCTTTCGAGTTGGTTTTTCTTTGTTGTTGTCGACAAGGTGACGACCTTGCGAGGAAACTGAATATCCAAAACGAGGATATGACGATTTTACTCGATTGTATCTTATTAAGACTTCGATGAAAGGATCGGTCGAGATTTTTATAGGAAAATGTGCGGAGTTTTCGAAGAATCGATTTTTTTTAATACTCAGAAAGGAAAATCCAATTGGCGCTTAATTCTTCGAAATCGATTTCCGATTTGACAATTGCGCATTAGGACTTCGACGTTCTTATCGCAATTCCTCGTTACAAAGATCACAAAGCAGGTAAACCAAAAAAAAAACCATCGTTATCAGAGAACAAACACGGACCGTCTGACAAATATGTGATCGAACGATATTTTTTCGATAAATAAACAATACAGATAAATCAGATCAGTTTTAGAATTCAATTTGAAACGCAAACTTCATATACATTTGCATAAAATGATCGTTGCAATGAAAAAAGAACGGTTTTACAACAGCGCACGGTGTGTTGTTGACCTGTCATATTATTCGATGAACGTTTTCCTCAATCAACGTTATTTTCAAGCACGCCAAGGGGAGACCAGAATTAAATTAATGGAGCACAATGCGCACTCCACAATTTACCCGCATCTCGTTAATTCATTGGATCGAAAGCTGGAAACTTATCCCCTCACGTGTGGGAGGAACAAAACGACCGCTAAAAGGATCAGTTTTGTCGTTTTGTCGCTAAAACGAAGCAGAGACGTTCGCTTTTATTCTCGGCCAACGCGACGCAAGCAGGGTCAATCGAAAAACAAAGGAGCCCAACCGGGACCGAAATACTCCGTACGACAAAGGATCTTAATATGTCGGAACTTGATGAAATTAACGCATTAGACGCAGAATAGTGTCTGTGTACCTAACAAAGTCGATTTGCGACAACAAAAGGCGTAGAAAAGGCGGTAAGACCACTTTTCGCCGTGCGATTTTCCGCCGCCACTTAGAAGCGGGCCTTTGAGTGTCCTTATTTGGATAACGGTTATGCGAGTTTTTCTTTTCAATTAGTCACCTACCTGGTGGTACAAAGAGCGTTTCCTCCTCTTGTGTGTGTGTGTGTGTGACATACTGGCTTTGGCTCGCTGACGTCCGACATAATATTGTCAAGGTAAATAATCAGCGTACGGGCGAAAACTTACATTGCTCGAGAATGTTTAGCGTAATATATGTAAAACGAGGCAGTACATAAACTGCTCCGAGGAAATATTTTCCTTGTGAATGTGTCGCGAGGGAAATCTAGTTATCCTCCAAAGAAGCAGTAATAATATAAATAAAAGTGTTATTATGTCTTTTGGTCCTAAAGAAACTATATTATTACTAATATAAATAAATAAATACCGATTTTTAAAATGCATTTCGAAATTTTAGGGTCATATCGTAAAAACTAAAGTAAAGTCACGAAACTTCCATAAAGATTGACCTCATCTTTAACGACCCTTTTTAGAACATTTTCTTTTTTTTTTTACGTTCGAACTTGTAAATAGTGATACTTTTCTAAAACAACGATAGAGCACCCATTATCACAGTCGTTATTTCACGTCTATGAAAAATGATAATGGTAATGTCGCATAACGTCATCTGTTGGATTCGTTTTAAAATAATATTATAAGAATTTTATTGACGCGATAAAAATAATACAGAATTGATTTGATCGAAATTTTTATATCACATTTTTATAGATTTACAAAATGATAAGATTTTATTAATAAATTTCTAAAAAAAACATGATGTATTAAAAGATAAATTATAC
Source organism: Hydropsyche betteni (assembly GCA_028571205.2). Taxonomy (NCBI): domain Eukaryota; kingdom Metazoa; phylum Arthropoda; class Insecta; order Trichoptera; family Hydropsychidae; genus Hydropsyche; species Hydropsyche betteni. The sequence goes on along the minus strand of JAOXNN020208418.1, from coordinate 8,084 downwards.
AATGATTAAGTACGCACGCTAAAATAACATTGAAATCGTATCTAGTTACAGAACGGTTACGGAAAAAGAAAATTTTCTAAAAATTGACAGCTCCTGAAAAGCGCGCCATGCGGCCACGGTCAACGTAAACGCCGACGGCGCCACCTCGCGCCTTTTCCACGAATCGATTTAATTCACGTGACGTCACACGCGATGACGTCACGCGCTGCGTCATATGACCGATACGCGGAAAGCGGTGGTGGGGAGAATGTTACGGCTTCTAGAACACTCCTAAGCTTCCCAACTCTGCGGAAAGTTATGCGTTTATTTTATTTTTTTGTTTATTCCAACAGGGGCAATTGGCTGCGACGTTAAGGTTCAAATCAATTTCCTGGATCTCGTTGGTCTTAAGCACCCACGCAACGACCCGGTGTCAATTGGTGCATCCGGAATAATTGACACCGCCGATTAAATAGTGGTCACTTGACATCAATTATAAAGGATACGTTGCATCATCGCAGATGCAATTAAATAATCGCATTATATACGGAGGCGCCATATTGATTTCGATTGATGGCATCCGTTTCGTGTTTTTTTTTTTCATTGATTGCGATCGCGTTTCATCGGAATCGTTTCCGTCCAATATTTGAACACATTTCGAGAATTTTTTCTGCGAATTCGCGGTTCGCAGAAGCCGTACGCGCTTCTAAAACGTTCGCAGATGTTGCGCCACGCGCACGCCGCTTGGCGCAACACAAACACAAATTTGCGATCGTTAAGTATTCATTGAGCGAACGAGCAATTCCGTTAATTGGAAATCGTTATCGCGAAACGGACGACAGTTCACGTCCAAATACGAAATCGCTATTGCGTAATCTGTCAATTTGCCCTATGCACCGATGACTGTTGAATCACACAAAAAAAATCGAAATACAAAGTTCAAAATTTGATAAAAATTGATATTATTATCATTTTCAATCGATTATCAAATGAAAAAAACCTTGAATTTACAATAGTTTCCAGATCATTTTTGTTTGTACAGGTGAACGTAAAACGATGACCGCAAAAAATTCGCGACGATGACGCCATTGCAAACCGCACCTGTCTAGCTTCTGTGGTTCTTCCACTCGAGATTGAAGAATCGAGGCTTACTTGGAAATGGTGTGACGAAAACTCGTCTTCCGTTTCCGACGACCTTCGAAGAACGTTCTTCAGATCGGATCAGAATCGATGGTGCGTGGGAGTAGCGAAAATTCGCGAGATTCGCATGCGAAATGAATCACGGATCTGACCGTCTTTTTTATAAAGATCGGGATTTACTGCCAAAAATGGACATGGAGGTGGGATGTGAAGATTTATTTTGAATTGTGGGAGCGACAAATTTATGTGTGTGATGTTGTTGCAGTTCGGAGAAAATTTAAAATCTTTATACCCCAAAAATATATAATACTCATTTAAATATTGTTTATCATAATAAAGTGGTTATAAGTTTAAAATAAACTTGTAATCGTTCCCATTTGGAGATAAAAATTCTGGAAACTTTTAAATTAGTAATGATAATTATAAATATGGGTAAACGATAGATAATATAAAATCGTATTTTATACAGATAATTATGTAAATGTTAAAAAAAAAGCTTTTTTAAAACCTTTTACTATAATAAATTTTGAAATTCATAACCAAAACATAAAATTCACCAACACATTCACAGAAAAGAAAACGTGCTAATGTTCCAAATCGAAAACATATTCCAAATTTTCCCTATACACCCAAACAATTAGAATCCAATAAAATCTGCGAACACTACCAACATAAAAACCTCTAAATCGCAAACACACAAGAATGCAACCGTTTCGCAATCGCACAACAAACAACACAGTGTGTTCGAAAATTTCGCATTAATCTGCGTCCCCGCAACGGGAAACGATAATCATGGAAAAACCGGTAGTTGGACAATCGCTGATCTACCGAAACTAAGCTTCTAATTGGTCGGACGCCTACGCGCGAATATTCAAAACGCACGTGCAATGCGAAACAATGAGAGAAACCATACGATAAATTATCAATTCGCTAAATAATACTAATGGTAAAATTAGAAAGTGCATTAGCGTTTATTTTAAAAGGATAATTTATATTGTGTTTTATGAACAATATGGATTTCATTCATTGTTTTGCATATAGAAACCGCAATGTGCGTACGTTTTTTTGCATAAAAAAAGATCTTATCAATCGCGTGACTTTGATGCGAAAAATTTTGCCATTTTAATAAAAAAATGATAGTCATGTGCTTTAATTGTGTAAATTATTTATTGACAAGTTTTATAAAAATGCATATTATGTGTTTGAATCAAGATTTTAATCTTTTTAAAGGGTGATTTATGCATAAGTGCGTAAATTGATTTTTTCAACAAATTTTATTAGTTTAGCGATTGTATTTATTAGTTATTGATTATATTTTAACGAATTTCGGGTTTAGATGCTGTATAGTAACATATTTTGCTAATTTATACAATACGAAGAAAAACGATTTGTAAAAACTGACAAACATAACCTTCCTAAGTTCAAACTACTTGAAAAATTCATTACAAACCTAATTTGAGGATATATACAATGCACAAATTGTATTAAAAAAAATTATTTTTACATATATATTGATGCATTATTTTTAGTTAAAATACAAATCTGTTAATAAACAATTTAGGCACCTAAAATGCAGGTTTACCAACAAATTCAACATTAGCGAAATGTCAAAATGAATTTACATATGAACTCGACGACCGCAAAAAACAATCGAAGGCACCGATTTCCTGTCAATTGTCGAAAACTAGAGTATTTTCGTTCGTTTCAAAGTCAAAATGCTCAAAAATACGTTTTCTAAATTTGTATTTAATATTAGTTAATGTTGTAATACGCATGGGGGAGTAATAAAGTTTTTGTTTTTATTTATATGACATTAACACGCGATTAACTCTTAGGGGTGAATTAATAAAAGGGGGCAAAAGAGTATTTCGTATCTAGGGAAAAACAAAATAAACAGCTGCGTGTTCTATTACAAATTAAAAACAATGTTTTAGTGTGTATTTGCGAATAATTCATTAGAATTCGCACGAACATTATGCGAAATTCGACTAGACTCAATTATAACAAAGTTAACGTGTATAACGTCATGGGGATTATATTTTTCCAGCCGTGGGGTCACCGGTGACCCCCAATGTTTCATTTGAACAAACACACTCACATCGGGTTTTAATTGATAAAAATCTTGTTAGAATAAACATTTTTTTTCGTGTTTACTAAAAATAAAATGATAACATTTTTCGGTTAGTCGATTCGGTGAAAAATATGTTTTTTTCGCGAGATATCGCAACGAAAATATTAAATCTGATGCCGAAATTGTGATTGCTGATAAAAGTGTATGATAAATTGATAGGTTCAAAAAGTATTACCAGGAATTATTTTTCAGTATTGCAAATATTGATAATGTTCAGTACACTTGTTATGAATTTTTAAACACGAAAAACAAACAATAATAGAGGTCGACCATTCATGAATTTCAGAACGTGAAATTTATCAAATGAAACTTTTCAGTTTTTACCGATCGATTTAATACAAGCGCAAATCTTCGTTTTACATCATTTACAATTTTTGCAACGATTCACCGAAAACATTCAATTCAAACCAGAACCGCGATAATTACAACAATTAAAACGACAGATTTCACAATAATCAAACAGCTAAATTGTCGACCTTGCACTGAACTGAACCACCCGCGAACAAATCAAAAACACCAATCTTTAATTATATATAAAAAAAAAAACAAAACCATCGTTCGAAAACTCACATTGTTGGCGGCCTTGTCGTCGTTCCTCCACTCGAACATGGTGGCAAACATAAGCGCGTCGTCCTGCTCGATCGAATACTGCGTGTACGGCACCAGCTGGGACATGCTGAAGACCCTCGAAGCCTCCGCGAAGGCGCGAGAGGACCGAAAAAGCGCGCGCGGTGAGTCACGCGACCCCTTATCAGATAATGGCCGGTGAGTCAGCGGGCGTTGCGGCCGAACGTGCGCGGGCGTACGGTGGCGACCTCGCTCGCGCGCGTCCGGAACGAACTGTGGCGCGGAACGGCGCCGCGCGCGCTTTTACGCGGGACGCTTTCGCTCGGAGTGGGGCGCCGCGGCGGGGACGGGGGCTACGCCCCGCGGCCCCCTTCTCGGGACCAGTCGTGGACTCGGCCGGTTTGGGCGCTTCGGAAGTTTGGGGCTTCGAATCGGAAATGGGTCGGGTGGAAATTTTTGGATTTTCAGTTGGAGGTTGGGTTCTGTGGAAATTTTCGAGGGTCGAAGAAATGGGCGTTTCGAAGGTTTGGTGATGGTTCTTGAAAAAATTTTCGGTATATTTTGAAGATTGAATAAAAAAAAATATATACTTTTTTTACGGTTTTGATTATTTTTTTTGTATGTATATTACACTTAGTCCATGAATGTAGCAAAGAATCTTGTTTTGTCTATGCATCATCTCCTATCAAATATGACAGTGGTGACAAAACTTTTTTTGGCACTTACGGAACGCGTTCCGTTAATTTTATGAATATATAAAAAAATAAATAAAAGAAAATGAGTAAATTGATAGTTTTATGATACACAATAAGACGTTTGAAAAAAAATTTTCGCCTGCGGTGCCATTTTTACCTTGCTTCTACAATCGCTTGTTGTAGAGATATTGATAAATTAACAAAAAAACAATGTTAGTAGAAATTAAGTAAATTGATAGTTTTTGGTGGAGTAAAACATTTGGAAAAAAATTTTCGTCTCAGACGCCTTTTTGGCTGATTTCATATAATACAAAATATGAATTTTGAATCTATTAATTTGAAAATTTTTCAAAAATAAAGTCTAAAATATTATAAAAATAACCTTATTAAATAAAAACCATTATTAGCTTATGAAGATATATTCAATGTGACATATATTTAGTTATACATGTTTTTTTGATCAATAAATATTAACGTTTATTGAAAAATATTTCTACCAATCGATAAATGAGTTGAATTATCTAGCAAAAAATGAAATTTAGCATTAAAATATTAAGAATCACATAAAATTTGTGCATAATCAGGCTATTTTTAAAATTTTCCTGTTGGAGCGGCTTAATCAAAATTTTTCATTTATCATTTAACCAAAAGCAAACATGTTTTCCTCGAATGTCTTTATTTCCCCATGGAACACGTTAAGGAACGAAAATTCATATTTTTTACCAAAATTATATAATTTTTAGGTTATACGTTTTCATTGAATGAACGAATTCGATTTTAAACGGTTGCGAATGTGCGATCTTTCGAAAGTCAAGTTTCCATTTCGTAGTAAGAATGATTATGTAACACTTTTTCATTCATAAATTAAAATGCAGCGTCTTTTCTATGAATGAAGTTTGAAATTACGTTAAATTTTTCAAAAAATATTCATATCTCTCAGAATTACTCAAAATTTGTTTATCTCGAGTGCGTTTTGCATTCATTCTATTGACGTATTTCGATATCAAAGTTTGCTGATTATGTTATTTTTGCTTTTATGAAGTGTTAAAAAAAAGACTCATTATTATATATTTTAAAAAGGATCATATCAAATTGTTCATAAAAAAAATGATTATTTTGGACCAACCAAAATGAATAATTATTATAATTATTACTTCACATCATATACAAAAGCACACTATATACAAAATTCATATAATTTATACATTTACATCCGAAACGAAAATTTCTAACGGGATTAAACATTTCGATATCGAAATATCATCATCGCCCAAAGCAACAAAATACAAACACAATTATCAGCACTTGCGATCGGATTTACGATTTCCAAAAAGGCTTAATCGTTTCCCTTTAAACGCAGGTACGATTCGGAATAAATCACGATACGTTTTTTTTATGATATTTACGGAAGCCTTCGATCGGTTTTTGTAATGCAGGTCATTACAGAAACTGGTAGAGGATCGTGAGAAGAAAAACGGGAGATATCTTCGAAGTTTTCCGCAAAAGTTCAACGATCTTGTTGCAAGAGTAATTTTTATTACGGGGTAATTTATGGTGGTTGAGTCATCGATATTTCGTGCAGATTGGGAAGCTTTCTTATCGGGTTTTTTTTTAGAAAATTTGACGAATTTATGGATACGGATCGTTTTGAAATGTTCAAAATGAAAAGAGGAATAAATATTGTGAAAAAATTTGAAGAACTCGTATATGACTCATATAGACAAATGATCAGCGGTGTTATGACTGAATACAAATATGTACTATCATCATAACAAATTCGAGTACATTAACAAAAAAGTGTGTTTATTATGGCGGGGATAGTTTAACAGAGGCTTACTCATCGTAAGCTTCTTATTTAGATTAAAATATTATTATTATGATCAAATTAGAATATGTGAAAAAAAATATAACAGAGATGATTATACAAAAAGTTACTCATTGGAACCATTTTATTTATATTATTAAAATTATTAAAATGCATCTATAAAAAATATAATTAATACTCGAGAATAGTGAATATACTTCGTATAAAATTTAAGTACTAAATGACGACGCATATCTGGTCGAACTGGTTTTTATGAAAGAAGTATAAGTCTACTTTTGTGAAAAAATGTATGTTTTGGTTAGATTTAAATATCATCCTTTTACATTCAAAATCGCCATGTCAATGGTGTTCAATATCATCAAGAATTTATCAAAACTAGTTGAAATATATGTTTATGCAAAAATATTTTTTTTAAGTACAATAAGTACAATTCGTAATGATCATAACAAGACTATTTGAAAAACAAGTTTTTCCTCGCATTCATTTTGTTTGAAATTTTTCAATAGAAATCAAGAATAAGTTTATTAAGCATCTTTACGAAGCAATCAACTTTTCGTACTAATTTAATAAAAATGTGATAACTAAATTCTCAATAAATATTATTTCGTTTAAAATATAAATTTTACTAAAAAAATTAATAAAACTAAATTTTTTTCAGTCCACCTCTGACTTAAAAAAATGATTATTTTTTAATATTTTTAAAAAACTTTAGACATAAAAACTTAAATTGATTAACATCTATCATTATTTTTGTACATATGCAAACCTTTAAGTATCTCACAATATAAATAAACAAACTTAAACCACTTCCAAAAATGACTAGTCTAAAACGCTCAATCTCGTCACCATGGCAACGTCCAATACGATAAGATACGCACTCTATCTTCACCATAACTTGTCAACGAATTACATTTAAATTTTCACTTCAACTACACCGATTCATATTCGATTCTCGAAATCGCACTTTCGCATCACCCACACAAAAATCCGACAATCCCATCACCGGATCGCATCGCGAAAACAAAATCCAAGCCAAGAATCCAATTGTAAGAATGCGAAAAATTCAGAAGAACCCATCTGAAAACGACCATGGTTCTGAAAATTCCATCATCATCGTCGACAACAAACACCTCGGAAGAGGTGACGTCATCTCGGAACCAGTCCATCGACCGCTTCTCGGTAAGCGGGCTCATTTGCACTTTTCCATCGCGCCATGGCTTTTTTATGGGGTCGGGCTGGTCCATCTTCGGTTTGTGGAAGTCCACGGAGACGAGTGGGTGGAATTCAGGCGCCTGGCCAACGGAATTCCCCGGAAAAGTGGAAGGAAGGAAGCCAAGTGTGATGCGAGCCAAGGTCGCGTTCTCGGAAGCGATGGCGGGAAAAAAAAAACGGATCGATTTTCTTGTGTCATCTGCGACATTTTGGGCGTGAGTCATCGTAATAGTTTCGTTGTGGTAAGGAGAGCGAATTTTTTGTTTTTTGTTGATGTATGCAGTTCGATTGTGAAGGAATTCTTGTGTTACGCTGATGAGTCATTCGTGTATTCGTGTAATTTTATATTGAACTAGCGGTAGGCTTAAATTTTAAATCGAATTATTTTTTTAAAATTAAATTCATTAAAACAAAAGCATGGCAACAGATCGTCGATTGACTGATAGATATGATTCTAATATATAGGCTCGATGTTAATAACATCGGCTGTGGATTTGTTAAGAAACGGAAAACGATAAAATGTGAAAACCCGATT
>JAOXNN020208408.1:0-19442 GCA_028571205.2 Hydropsyche betteni | reverse complement strand
TAAAAAAGATACAATTAAAATATTAATCATTCTAGTCTCTTAAGAAGTTGAGGTATTAATTTCCTTTTTCTTTTCGTCAAAATTAACTACCAATTTTATTGTCTTTTTTATGAGAAGTGCGCAAAAAAATGCATTTGCGTATAAATATGCAAACTATTTTTTTTTAAATATTATAATTATTGAATGTGATTATTTGAAAAATAAATTAATTGCAAAAAAAAACAATACAGGCAAATAAAATCACGAAAACAATTGAAATACATCATAAATATAAAACTTTAAAAAAATATCGATTTAAAGATTAGCTTACCAGTTCTTAAAATCATGATTAATATATGAAGTTCACGAAACTGAATGTAAATTGAGTTGTTTTTTACCGTTTATATACGTCTAAATATAAAAGGTTATCTTTACCGAAATTATCAAAATTTAAACAAAACAATATAGCATATCAATTTAGACTTATTACCAAATTATAAGCATTTAAATAATATTATTTTCCGTTCGCAGATTTTTTTTGTAATATTATTTAATTAATGAATCAATTCAACCTAAAAATCATATACAGCTCAGCTCAGCTACATACCTATACATGTAATCAGCTCATGGTTTTTTCAATTTTCGCTGTATATTTGGCCTGCCAAAGCCTTATCGAGTGAGATTACCCTTGTTTATAAGGGACAGAAAACATAATAACCAACTTTATCCCATGACATTGGAGAGGACTCTCAGACGACAGGTACGTAAGTTTAACATATATGTTAAACTTTATGGTTACTGTCCACTAAGCAAATTACAATGACAGCCAGTAAGGTAAAACGAGATTTATTAGTAATTCTAAAAGAACTCGTTGTAATAAGCACCGATTTGAAAAAAAAATACTAGATCGTTGACCGTACATGGCGTAGATATTGGCTTATCACCACGACATCGGCACAAACCATCATCACACTTTACGAAAAAATTAATTCTTAGTAACTGCACATGCTCTACGATCAGTGTGAAATTAAGAAGGATAAAAGATGAAAAATGAAGAAACCAAGGAGCAAATTTAATGTGGCTGTTCAAAAAGCACTGGAATCCGCTGGTAAATGAACTAATTGTAAGATACAGTTCAAACTGCGAGTGCAAACTGTGATGATCTTACAATAAGACGGTGGCATTTCAATTAGATTATTGTAGCTGACGTCAATCGTGGCGTGAAAGGTGCGAAACAAAATGTTTCTAGAATGTTTTGTTATTAAATTATAACAAAAATAGTATGTAAAATTCGCAGATATACCTATTGGAAAAATGTTAATGTATTTACTTTGTTTTAATAGAATTTGGAGATCATTAAAGTAAAAACCAAACTGATAACTAAATAATAATGTGCCATGTTCCTTTTTTTATTTTAAGTATTAAATATTATGAATGAAACTTCAAAAACCTAAAATGTTTCTAGAAAAATTTATTTAAGATCTGTATTGTAACATGTGCTATTTTACAACCATCAGTCTATGTTACATATTCTCAGATAAAATATTGTAAAGTCTACTGTTCGGAATAGCGATACATACATTTTCCTCTTGAGGGATATGGCAATGAAATCCTTATTCGATTCCTCGTGTATTCAATATTTATAATTTGCGGTACACCGTGTACTAAATAACTCGCTTCGTTTTTCCATCCTGGGACAGTGTCATCACATCTAACATACTGCTAACTCTTGTCAATTTATTGGGCTCCGGCTTCAACAAATTATCGTTCAATTTAATTTCAAAGTCTTCTGTATGAGCGACTTCTATCACATCTTCACCTATTTTGAAACGCATGGCCTGAAAAAGAAAACATATTAAAAATGTGAACCAAACGATTCGGATCAATGGAGATAATTTCACTTACTAAATCATCAGAATCTTCATTCATTTTTTTAGCATCAATCGACCATATACATTTTCCTGTCTCATCGTCGCAATTCGATGCCATATCATTCCAATCCTTTCCATCCACATAATCAGATTCTACTTCACAAAAACCATTCATATCAGCATTATCCAGATTTAAGCCGCTGTAAGGTTTCACGAAAAGATAGGAAAATAAATTATCGAATGGCAAATTATCATATTCGTATGCTTCTCGGGGAGTCGTCACTGAAACATCATAACCGTCTCGATATACGGGATGAGTAACTCTAATTTCAGCACAATTCTCTGCATTATTATATTTATCTATGCGCTTAAATTTGTCAGCATATTTCGACCTGAACAAGTCAGATACTTTAGTCCAAAGCCATATGTGATTCGGTTTCAAATTCGAATAAGAAATATTGAATATGTTCAGTCTAAAAGCAGATATTTCTCTCATACAATCGGAAAATTGTTTATCCATATTTTCGTCACACTCTTCTAGCAATTTTTCTGGGTTTATCTTAGAATTAAGGTCGTTTTTATTTGTTGCTGTATATTGTATCATCACATTGGTGGAGTCGTCTGATTGTTTACCATCTACAACATCACTTGCGAAAATATTCCATGTCGAGTAAACATCGTCGAGGTTATATGTTAAAGAATTGTTAGAATAGATTATATGATCTGTGACACCTTCTTTTTTCGAAACAACGTTTATTTCACACTTACTGCGATCGAAAGCAAAGGTTATACATTTATATGAAATTTCGAATGATTTCATGACTTTGTCTTCGTTCTTCACACTATAATTGAACCGAATATTGTGCCCCGATATAAGATCGTCCGATGAAGCGGTTCTATGAACATCTATATAATATGTCATTTCTGATTGGGTTACTGGATTTTCTTCTTTATTTCCTATCAGTAAACTGACTCCACACATAGCAGTTGGCATTATAGGCTTGAATGATTTTAAGGAAGCCAATGTTACATGTTCTTCACAATCGAATACAAACACTTTATATCCTAGTCCAACGTCTTCATTATAGTCTTCTAAAAGCACCCTCTGAAAACGATATTGGTTTTATTTCTTTTTATTGAAATTTAATTAACTTTTTCAAATCTCAATACTTACATTTACACGATGATTTTCTCCCTTCGTCACAATACTTCTGACATCGCATTTGGGACACGAAACTTTTCCTGCTTCGATATCATCCACGCCTTTCATATACATATAACTAAGTGAAGTCCTTTGAACACCAAACGGAGTTTTGCTCCTATTTGATGTAAATGTTCCACGAAGGGCGGGACTTGATTGGTAATCGAATTTTAAATTTATATCAATTGGTAAATAAGCATTGATTTCGAGCACACTTTTAGCTCCATGCCACATATTTGCTACCGGATTGTATGCTGATAGACCTAAATAATTAACACATCTTCGTTTGCCATCAAAAGTAATACGACCCTCTTCTCTAGTAAGAGAAATATAAAATTCCGCATCGACATTATTCAAACAAATCATTCTGTCGGAAAATACTACCGAAGTTCCCATATCGGTGGGTATGACTGTCTCAATATTTTTCAACATAGATGCAGAAACAGTATTAACTTTGAGATTATTTTGGAAAATTTCCGCCATTATTCGTTTTAAATCGACTGGTTCTATAGATGTAACAAATCCGTCTTTTTTCATAATCACTTCCCTTTCTGCGTCCATATTGTTCAAAGATTCTAAAATGTCGATGAAAGAGGTTTCACGTCGACTGTTTGTCAAATGGATGTACCATTCATATGACAATTCGTTGGAAAAGAAATCTTGGAAAATTAATCTCAAATGGCATGTGATGAACTTTTTTTCCAACATATTTCCATATGTAGTGATTTCAAATGTCAATCCACGGCCACTAAATTCGTCGGTGTAATCGAAAACTTGACTAGTGGCCATTTTTGGGCCTTTGGTAGGTTTCGTCAATTGATGGAAAATCTTTGCAGCCTCCACTGCCTTTTTTTTATTTCTCGAAGTCATTTTGGAAATACTTTGAAGCCTTGCATATAACAATTGGTATAATTCGTCATCATCTGGATCTAATAATAAATTACTGACTATTTCTGAAGACTGCTGTTTATCAATTGAATCTAGTAATACATGCAGAGCAGTAGCTCTCACTTCGAAATCTTGTTTGCCGTCATCAATTAAATCCTGGACTAAGAAACCTCGATATTGTTCATATTTTATACAATCTGCAGCCAATGCTCTGACATGTCCAGACAAATTCTTATATTCTCCAAATCCTCGTGCTACATCAATTAACTCTAACCTTGATTGAAAAGTATCCGCATTTTGTAAAGCATAGACATAAATAGCTTGTTCCGAGTCGTGTTTGGAGTTTTCCAAATTTTTAATAAAACCTTTTATAATGTGCTCATATTTATTTTTTTTTGGAGATGCACGAATCATCGATGCTAAAGTTATAACGGCTTGATGCCTAATTTTTTTCTTCGATGATTGTTCGTCATATGCTATTTTCAAAAGACTTTTTTCGAGACATTCTGTGAGTGGAATCGGATTTGAAGACATTTTCATTAGCAAGCTCATAGATTCGTCGACGTTCAATTTTTGACTTTCTATCAACGTAGCGATGAAGCAATATGCTTTTGGATTATTCGTTAAAAGTGTAGTTTCCAACATCAAGTCGTGCAAATGAGGATCTTCGGATACTGAAGAATATAAATTATTTAGCTGTTCTTCATTCAAACTTTCCATCTCGATAAGCATTTCTTTTAATTCACTTTGTTGATCAAATGACCGCTTTTTTGTTGGTTGCAAATCGTTCAAATCGTTATATATATTTTTCAAATGATTTTTTAATTCCGAAATATCATTTGAACCCTCTTCCGGCAGATTGTTTGATTCTTTTTTGTTTTTATGTAAAACAGAATCCTTTTTGACAGCATGATATGTCAAACTTGATGTATCCATTTCCTTCAAACCGGAGGAGTTACTTTCCTTCAATTGAATTGTTTGGTTCACGTAAATATAAAATACTTCAGGCTCTTGATAGCCCCTGTGACTACTCAAAGATGTAACTTTTTCTAAAGTGAATCCTTCACTTTCTTTTTTCAAATCATAATTTCTTCTTATCGTAGGGTAACCATTGGGCCAATTTTTTCTCACTTGTTCTGGATCGAACGTATCAGATTTCGTTGCAAGCATCTGAAGTTTATCTCCATTATTTTTCACCGAACATAATGAGAAATCCTCCATGTGACAGACTGAAGGTTTTTCCTTATTCAGTCCTTCTTCATTCACGTACAACAACGAAGCAATAGCTTGTTTCATTTTTACTGACCATTTTTCGTCGTTTTTACTTGTAGATATACCAGATTCTGTCTTGTTTGTATATCGATGATAAACAAAAGGTATAGTCAAACTTTCGGATTCGTTTGGCATTGGTACCTCTTTCGTTGCATCGTCCACATCTCCTTTGGCACTTCCAGAATATGTGAGATACCTTACATTGCTCAACCATATTTGTAAATCGCCTTTGACTGGTTTCACGTGCAAATCGGCTGTGACATCAGAATATGAATAATATTCGGCGGGTTTGGTGGTGCCTATTTTCACTTCTCCAGTATAAGAATAAACGTATACTTTCCCATCCTTAAATGTCGCAAATACGGTCGAAATTGATAAAATTGATAAAAATAATGCTGTAATTCAAAGAAAATCAATTTTTTAATTTATGTTTAAACAAAAATTACAATAATACTAGAATATAATTAAACTACAAAATCATTCTACAGTTCTTTGGAAATTTTTTAATCAATATTCTTTCATTTTTGCTTTTAATAAATTACCAAACAAGGAGTTTTTTTACTTTTTTCATGATACATACATATTATTCATTTATATGTTAGATAATATTTTCCGAATTATTGTACACTTGAAATAATTTGTTCGCTAAAATTATTGCAAAAATAAAAAAATTGGCGAAAAAATACTCGTAAACCATTCAAATATATTATACATAAAAAATTATGTTATATTTAAAGAACCTAAAAAATTGCGATCAAACTATAAAAACTTACCAGTTCTTATAATCATGATTGTTAGTGGTGAGTGCGCGAAACTGAAAAGCAATGCGAATCGTCGTTATCCGTTTATATAGGTCTTTTATTAAAAATAATAGGTTATCAGTAACGGAAATATCGATATTTATATTAAGATATAAGCAAAATAATACGTATTGCATATCATCAATTCAGACTCGTCAACAGATCAGAGAACTATTAAATATATTTTCACTTCCTAGTATGTCGAAATTTTTCGAAATACGCGAGGGACAATAAATTAAAATTAATTTGCCTTTTTGATCTGCATTGGAATCGGCTGATAATCGAACAATAAGATACAATCCGAATAGTCAATGGAAGCCATGACATTATTGACCGGTGCAACGGCAATCAAATTATTGCAGCTGAGGTCAAAGGTGGCACGGACAGTGGGCAAAAGAAAATGTTTCTAGAATGTTCGGTTAACAAATTAAATTAAATTGTAACAAACTTAATTAAAATTAATTGGAATCTCTCATTATCTTTAAATTCACCAAACAGTGGCCAAAGAAGATGCATTTCGATCAGATTTATAGAGTTAGCAACATATTAATTATTCATAAAAATGGATTCTACTATTATCGTGAACAATTTTACAAAGAAAGAAAGATTCAACGTCATTATGAATTACGAAGATTGATAATTTACAAACGATTACTACCAAGATCACAGTGTGCAACAAAACGTATGTGACTCAGATAAACGACACAACGCGACTCTTATATCCTATCATCAATTTCAACCTATTAGTCGCCTACTGCAAGACAAGGTCTTTTCAACTAATTTTAATGATCTGGACAGTATCGTATTACGTGAGCCCACCACGTATGGATAAAGGGCAACCATCATTTGCTAATGTATAAAACTTTTTGGTCACAACGATATACTTCATATATGATATACTTCATATATGATATATTTCATTTATGATATACTTCGTAGTTGTTGTTCACTTTTCACATATCGATGATCACTACCTTCAATTTTACAAGGCAATCACGACCTGGAGAACTAACTTGTCACTGATGTTTTTTTTCAGTAGATTACCGTCATTGTTTTAATATCGCACAGTATAAAAGGCCATTTTCGTAGCAATTAAATTATAAACAATTTTAAAGTTTTGATATTTTGACATATCGTTCGTATATTATGTGTGTCATTAATAGCCGATGTGACAACAAATGATAAATTATAAATTAATATAAAACACGAAAATGATTATTATAATTTGTTTTTTTATCAAGTAATACGTTTTTTCACAACATATACTATATCATATCATAACATATCGATGCAAAATCAGTATATAATATTATAAAGGTACCAAATATTTGTTTAAAAAAAAAATACGTTTTTTGGTGGCATCCAAATATTATTATGAAATATTTTCAAGTTTTCATTTTAATTTCGGGATAATGAATAAGAAAACACAGATATACTAAAAAAAACTAAAAAGTTTCATGTTTTTTATTGAATTCAAAAACTCTTAAAATCATTAATCAATACTGATGTCACAGTATTTAAATAATGGAATACTATACTAGGATTCTATTTTATTTTTGATTTTTTATAACAAATAAATACTATGAAAGCTATTTACAAAAACCCACAATGTTTTTAGAAAAAAAAAATTACAAAAAGTTAATATAACATGTATAATATTATTTTACGAACATTAGTATACACGATATTATATAGAATAGAATAGAAAAATTACTCTTCATCATCATAATATTTGCATTTTCCTTTTGAAAAATATGGCGATGAAATTCTGATTCTATTCCTAGTGTATTCAATGTTTATAATTTTAGGTACGGCATGTATAATAACTCGCTTCGTTTTTCCTTCCAGAGACAGTGTCATCAAATCTAAAATATTGCTGACTCTTGTCAATTCATTGGGCTCCAGCTTCACCAATTTATCGTTCAGTTTAATTTCAAAATCTTCTGTATAAACGACCTCTATTACATCTTCACTTATTTTGAAACGTAAGGCCTGAAAAAGCAAACATACATTAAATGGTAACCAAAAAGTTGGGATCAATTAAGAAAATTTCACTCACTAAATCATTAGAATCTTCATTAATTTTTTTGGCTTCAATTGACCATATACATTTTTCTGTCTTGACGTTGCATTCCGAAGCCAAAACAATCCAATCCTTTCCATATTTCAGTTCTTGTCTATCAGCATAAATATATTTTACCACGTAATCGGATCCTACTTCACAATACATATTCGAACTGTCATGATCCAAATATAAACCACTGTGAGGTTTCATAATGAACTTCGAAATTACATTATCAAGTGGTAAATCATCGTATTCGTATGATTCATCAGGAGTTGTCACTGAAACATCTATGCTGTCTCGATATATCGGATAAGTTACTCTTATATCAGCACAGTTTACTGCATTATTATATTTATCTATGCGCTTAAACTTTTCAGAATATTTTAACCTCAACAAGTCAGATACTTTGTTCCAAAGCCATATGTGTTTTGGTTTCAAATTCGAATAAGAAACATTGAATATATTCAATCTAAAAACAGATATATCTGTCAAACAATTTTCGAATGTTTTTTGTGGTTGGGTGTCACATTCTTCTAGCAATTTTTCTGGATTAATCTTAGAAAAAGCCTCATTCTTATTTGTTGACGTATGTTGTATTAACACACTGGTAGAATCATCTGATTGTTTACCATCAACAACATCACTTGAAAGGATCTTCCATGTCGAATACACATCTTCCAGATTAAATATTTTTGAAATTTCACAACTTATTTCATGATCTGTGACGCCTTCTTTTTTTGAAATAACGTTTATTTTACAGTCGCTGCGATTGTGAGCATAATTAGTACATTCATACGAAATTTCCCACAATTTCAAAACTTTATCTTCATTTTTAAGACTATAATTGAATTGCTTATGAACCTTAGTAAGCGATATAAGATCGTCCGATAAAGAACTTCTATCAAAATCTACATGATATTTCAGTTCTAATTCAGTTACTGGATTTTCTTCATTATTTCCCATCACCAGACTAACTCCACACATAGCAGTTGATATTACAGGCTTGAATGATTTTAAAGAAGCTAATGTTACATGTTTTTCACAATCAAACACAGACAATTTATATCCAAATCCGACGCTTTCGTAATAGTTTTCTGACAGCACCATCTGAAAACGATATTGGTCTTAATTTTTATTGTTGGATTTCAATTAAATTTTTGAAAATCTCATAACTTACGTTTTCACGATGATCTTCTCCTTTTGTTATGATATTCCTGATATCGCATTTGGGACACGAAACTTTTCCTGCTTCGATGTCTTCTTCACCCTTCATGTAAACATAGCTACTTGAAGATGTCCGAAAACCAAACGGAATTTTGCTTCTTTTTAAAGAAAATGTTACGTGGTTTCCTTTAGTTATTTTTTCGTCGACTTTCAACAAAATATCAAATGGTAAATTGACATTCGAATTCACCACACTTTTAGCCCCATACCATAATTTTGCTACTGGATTATATGCTGATACACCTAAATAATTAACGCATTGTTGTCTACCATCAAAAGCTGCGCGATATTCCGGTGTATCTGAATTGACGTAAAGCTCCGTATCGATTTTGTTCAGACAAATCATCCGGTCAGAAAATATTACCGACGTTCCCAAATCGGTGGGTATGACGGTCTCAATACTTTTCAACTGGGATGCAGAAACAGTGCTACTTTTGAGCTTTCCTTGGAAAATATCTAACAACGTTTGTTTCAAATCAATTGGTTCTATAGATACAACAAACCCATCTTTTTTCAAAATCAATTCCCTTTCCACACTCATTCTATTTAAAGATCCAATAATATCTATAATATCTATTTCAAAGTCACCGTTCGTCACATAGACATACCATTCATATGAAAATTCGTTCCAATATGAATCTTTGATTGTTAATTTCAAATGGCATGTGATGAATTCTTTTTCTAACATATTTCCATATGTAGTAATCTCAAATATCAAACCACGTCCACTGTATTCATCGGTAAAATCAAAAACACGGCTGGTGGCAGTTTTAAGGGGTACTATGGGTTTTCTCAATTGATGAATAATTTTTGAAGCTTTCACTGCTTTGGCTTTATTCCTAGAAGTCATTTTGGAAATGCTTTCGAGTTTTTCATATAACAATTGAAATAATTCATGATCATCCCCTTCCAGCAATATATTATTGATTATTTTCGAGGACTCCACTTTATCAATTGAATCAAGTAAGACGTACAAAGCAGTAGCTCTCACTTCAAAATCTTTGCCACTGTCGATTAAGTCCTGGAATACGAAATCTCGATGTGGGTCATATTTTATACAGTTTGCAGCTAATGCTCTTATATGTCCGGAAAAATTCTTATATTCTCCTTCTAAAGCACTTGCTATATCAATCAACTCTAACCTTGAGTAAAAAGTATCCGAGTTTTGTAAAGCATACACGTAAATAGCCCGTTCGGAGTCGTGTTTCGAATCTTTCAAATTTTTGACGAATTCGTCCACAATATAATCATATTTATCTATGTCGGGAGATGCTCGAACCATCGACGCCAATGTTATGATAGCTTGATGCCTAATTTTTTTCTTCGATGATTGTTCATCGTATGCTAATTTCAAAAGACTCTTTTCGAGACATTCCGTGAGTGAAATTGGATTTGAAGACATTTTCATAAGTAAGCTCATAGATTCGTTGACGTTCAATTTTTGACTTTCTATCAGCTTAGTTATGAAGCAATATGCTTTTGGACTATTCGTCAAAAGCGTAGTTTCCAACATCAAGTCGTGCAAATAAGGATCTTCGGATACTGAAGAAAATAAATTATTTAGCTGTTCTTCATTCAAACTTTCCATCTTGATAAGCATATCTTTTAATTCATCTTTTTGATCGAATGACCATTTAGTTGTTGGTTGCAGATTATTCAAATCGTTATATATTTTTTCTAAATGATCTTTCACTACCAAAATATCATTATTTGAACTGTCTTCAGGCAGATTATTAGATTTTATTTTGTTTTTATGTATAACAAAATCTTGTACATCGTGGTATATCAAACTTGAAGTATCCATTTCTTTCAAATCTGATGATTTATTTTCCATCAATGAAATAGTTTGGCTTGCGTAAATGTAAAATACTTCAAGTTCTTGATAATCCCTTTGACTACTTAAAGATGTAACTTTTTCCAAAGTGAATCCGTCACTAACCTTTTTCAAATCATATTTTCGTCTAACTGTAGGGTAGCCACCGAGACTCCTTTCCCTCACACTTTCAGGATCAAATGTATTAGGTTTATTGTTAGTTACAAGCATCTGAATATTGTCCCCATTATCTATCACCGAACATAATGTGAATTGCGGCATGCGACAATATGAAGGTTTATCCTTATTCAATCCTTTATCGTTCACGTACAACAACGAAGCTATAGCTTGTTTCATTTTTACTGACCAAAGTTCGTCATCTTGACTTGTAGATATACCAGATTCAGACTCGTTTGTATACCGATGATAAACAAAAGGTATAGTCAAGCTTTCAGAGTCGTTTGGCATTGGTATTTCTTTCGTTGCTCCATCCACATCTCCTTTAGCACTTCCAGAATATGTGACATACCTTACATTTTTTATCCATATCTGTAAATCACCTTTGACTGGCTTTACGTGCAAATCAGCTTTGACTTCAGAATATGTATAATATTCAGCAGGTTTAGTGGCGCCTATTTCCACTTCTCCAGTATAAGTATATACGTATTCTTTTCCATCCTTGAACGCCGCAAATACGGTCGAAATTGATAAAATTGTTAAAAATAATGCTGAAATTCAAATAAAATCATTTTTATAATATACATAAAATAAATAAATACAATCATCGTCATCTTCAATCATCCTAAAATTTCTTAAGAAATTAATTTATCAATAAACCTTTAATTAATTCAAACTACCAACAACGTGGTATTTTACTGTTTGTCGTAAGATATACAAATATGCAAATTAAAATTTTCTGAACTAATTATTATATACCAGTATATAGGCCCGATGTTAATAACTTCGGTTGTGAATGTATAGTTTGATGAAATATATTAATAACACAATATAACGTCAATTTTTTTTAATTAAAATATAAAAAATAAAATGAAATTTGTTAAGACACTGAAAACGATAAAATGTGAAAATATTTAATTATCGCCAAAGGGTTCCGCTTTGGAGTATCAATCGCTTCGTCCAATTTAGAATAATATCCCCTATATATAATCACGGATTTCTGTGTGTGTGTGTGTTTGTTTTTTTTTTCGAATGACGCTCGCGACTATGGTCTTTATGCATATACAGTTAACGTCTATAATATGATGCTTATTACGCTCGTGACTTCGTACTACTATGCATATTGTTTACTTATTTTATCGCTAATTTCGCTCGAAGAAAACAAATTGAAAAAAAAATCGGTTCGAACTTTCAATTAAAATAATAATAAAAAAACAATCGAAAAAGTCAGTCTAGAATGGAGAATCATTAAACTTTTTTTTGTGGAAACTTTTCTCCAAAAGGGTTAAAATAGGAAAAATAATAGTAAGAGACTCCCAGAACTATTTTCAAAAGCTTTACACCGGCACTGCTTGTTAAAATTATTACGATGGACGTTGAGTAATTAATTAATTAACAACACATTTTCATTATTATCTAAATAAATAGAATTTAAACAATATTCATGAAATCATATAGACCGAATTTACGTGTTCAATCAAATTGAATTTTGCCTATCTTTAGCTATGAACATTATGATTTTATCATAGTACGTATAAAATTAGAGTTTTAACATTGTTTTGTCAAAGTTTAATGTTTGAATACCTTCGGATTCCGATTTAGTTCAATTTTTTCCGTATTATTTTATGTAATAATGAAAATTTTATGATAAAATAATGTTTGATTGTTTAATGCAAATGAAGAAAATAAAAAAAACTCACCTATTTTCAAAAGCATAATCACAATTATCTCTTTGTTCCTGAAGTTGTAGTTGCAATTGACTGAGTAATTTCGCCTATCGTCATATCTTTTTATACTATCAGTTGAAGAGGGGGTTATCACACTAACAAAGTGCACTTGTTCTAGACTGAATCGAAAGTTTGTTTTCTTATTAATTTTGACTATTTTTCACAACCTTTCTTTAACATAATTACATCAAAATAATTGAAAAAAAAATACATTTTGAGATTATTATACATTATATAATACATTCAAAGTCGAATAAAATATGGGAATTTACATTCGCTCTATATTTAACTAATTAGAAAAGTTTATTAATACACGATGTGTTAATTGAACGAGTGGGTGGCAGTGTATTTTAGTTTCTGACCTTTTGGTTAGGTTTCAAAATCTAGCTTTGTGAAAGTTGCTTTTTTTATTTTTATGATAAAGACAAGAAAAAACAGCCTCAATTTCTTGTTGCTCTGAATGTTGCTCTGTTGTTTTATAATAACTAATTTGAAAAAAATATTTGTTGGTAAAAATGGCAAAAAATTAAATGATATAGGGGTAGCGAACCCAGGCACGAAAGATTTACAATTTTTTGTTAAATTTCATTGTGAATGCAAATGGAAATTTTCAAAATAATTAATGAAGCTGATTCGGAGTAAAATAATGTGTATAATGTTTTTTGACCAAAATTCAAAGTATATTTAGAAAAATTTAACGTATCGGTAAATCGATTAAATTTTTGAGAGCTTTTTTTGTTTAAAATTTCCTTGGCACGCCTAAAACTAAAAATAAGTATAAAATATTTGGAAATTTCTGCAAATGGGCAAAAAAAAGTTTGTGAAGGTTTAAAGGTTTAAGAATTATTGAATGTTCAATAATTTGATTTACAATAATCATTGATGATAAATAATACACTTGCACAAATATAATTTTGATAAGAGAAACAGAATAAGGTCAGCTTAATATAATATTATATATTCTGAGAAAAATGAATTTGAATATAAAAAGTCTTATCAAATTTTCAGATAAACAGTGTGTGATCATATTTTTATATTAACTGCATTTCATGTGGCATACATTTAACTTCAATAAATGGCAAGATCAGCAAGGTCAAATAACTGATTTTTGAGTCAAGGTCAAAATAACATCAATCACTATTTCAGAAGTGTTTTACATGTATTTAAAAATAAGAATGTGGGTACATAAGAAAAAAAATTGATTTAATGTAAAAATATAGTTATCGAATTCGATATTTATTAACAAAAATCATTATTAAAATATTTTATTTCATTTTACATTCTCCGGTATCTGCAGATCCTATTGACATCCTAACTTTTTGACGGGTATATTCAACAACAATAGTTTTGTCTACCATCTTCACGAATACTCTGTGGTTTGTATCGTCATTGTTCGTCATCAGAACGTCAAATGAATAATGTATTGGCATTGTGACGTTCGGCTTCATTTTCATAACTTCATTATTAATTTTCAATTCGAAATCTTTGTTGAAGCTCAATTCAGCGACATCTTTATCATTTTGAAGGTACAAAATCTGCAAAATAAATACAAAAAATTACAATATTTGCACTTTAAATTTTTGTAAAATATTTGTTAAATGACTTACCAAATCAGAATTGGGATCTTTATTGACCCTCTTCACTTTGATCAAATATGATAAAACATCATTGTTTTCCATTTTGGACAATACAGCCCAATCGTCGTCGTAGCTCAATTCCCTATAATTCTCGTTAGGTTTGTTCGTTACATATTCTGCTCCAGCTTCACAATACTTATTAAAGTGATCGTTGCTCAAGGTAAATGTGCTGTATGGAGCAGGATACATATACATATAATATTCTGATATATCAACATCGTCATAGCGGTAAGCTTCGTCGTGATCCATTATGGAAACGTTGACATTTTTGTGATAAACGGGATAATTGATAGTCACTTTCATTTCATTTTCACCAATATTTGGTTGTCTCTTCATACGAACGAATTCATCAGCGTAGTTCAGCCTCAAATAATCAGAAACTTTCCTCCATAAATTCACATCGTTATCGCTGAAGTTGTCGTAAGTGATGTCGTAAGTATAATGGCGATATGAGGACACTTCTCTTAAACAATCAACGAAGTCATTAGAATGGTCGTTTTTGCAGTCAAGGAAAATTTTTTCAGGATCGTTTATTTTCTTCATCTCTTCGGATTGTTCTCCTCTACTGATAATTTTAAGCATAGAGCCATTCTTTGGGCACAATTCATCAGAATCATAATCACTGCCGGTTGTGAGTTGTGATGTTGACGTCACATGATCACGACCCCATTTTTCTGTTATTTCAAAGCATAATTTATGAGTTAACTCTCCTTTTTTGATCCCCATTGCTGATAGTTTCGCAGATGAAATGCTTCGGTTGTATCTATCGTTTGTTAAGACGATGCTCCATGTTTTAATTAATTTTTCAGCGTTTGTGACCGTGTAAGACAATTTGATCTTCTCATTTTCAACGTAGTTTGGCGCAAGGTTGGTTTTAGTGTCCGCAGTTTCAATATTCACTGTTAAGTGAGTTGCTGGATATTTTATACTCTTCTTCACCATAAAACCAATACCGCACATTCCTGGTGTGGGAGACGCCATTACGAGATTCCACCATCGGTCGAAATCCGTTATAGATAAATAAGATGCAGTGACGCGTTGTTCGCAATCAAAGACAGCCACTTTATAATGAGAACCAGTGTCTTCGAAATCATTATCCAAGTATACGTGCTGAAATAAAATTTGTATTAAAACTATGCAAAGAGATGAGAAATCAATTTTTATCGATGAAAAACTTACGCCTTCGAGTTGGTCTTCACCATTCGAAATGAAATTATCCAGTTCACATTTAGGACAGGTTTTTTTCAGAATTTCCCCATTCGACGTGTCTCTAACGAAAACTTGGCTGTAAACGAATGATTGAAATCCAGACGGTTCTTCATTTTTGTTAAGTGTCAATTTCATATTTTTATTTTCTTCGTCTAGTTTGAGATCAAAATCGAAATGAGCTTTGAAATCTGAGGTCATGATTCGTCTGATACCATTCCACGTATTCGACAAAGGATTGTAGGAAGTGAATCCGTAAATTTCACTTCTTCTGTAAACTGAATCGAAAAACACATTATATTTATCATTTTGTTCGAATTGTGTTTCTGTTTTGGCAATGAAACCAACATTGTTTCTAAACACTACAGGTACTCCCATATCAGTCTGCAAGAGGATTTCATCTCTGTGTTTTTGATTCATTAAATACATTTTTTCTTTCAAAATTTTACTTCCAGGCTTCAGTAATGGAATCAAAATTTTTCCCAAACTGAAACTAATGAAAGATAAAACTTGCCCGTTGGCAGCTTTAACCATGTCAATCTTTGTTTGCAAAATTTTAAATATAGCATTATCTTCACTAATACCTATCAGATTATTGTCATTCGTGTAGATGTAATATTCTTCAATATCAGAAGCGGGGCTACTTAATTTGGTCGTTAGTTTCAAGTGGGCTGTTTTGAAGTTGTGAGTATCTATGTTACCATAATAAGTTATTTCAAAAGCAGACCCAACATTGTTCTCAAAGCTCTCAAACAGGAATGCACTACTCTTTGAGTAAGATTCGTATGGTTTCTTAAAGTCAGGTAACAATTCCCTTGCACGGGTACTAGTCTTATCGTATTGTTCCATTTTACATTTGGAGAACAATAGAAGTTTTTTGTAAAACAAATGGTTCAGTTCATCATCGTCGTCTTCATCATAGAGCATCCAGAACATTTTCTCAACGTTCATTGGACGATCTAAGGTAACAAGTATGTTCAAAATGGCTGCTCTGATTTCGAATTTTTCATCTTTGTCACTGAACATCAGCCATAGAATATTCTCTACTGATTTAGATCGTTGCAGTCCATATAAAGATTCGGCTCTAGTGTGTGTAGTAAGATGACTGTAACCTTTCGAACCTCGGGCAATTTTGACCAATTCTTCATAAGTTTCTGTTGTTTTGATGTTCCTCAAAGCATATACATACAGCAATTGTTCTTTTTCTACTTTCGAACATTTGAGTACATTAATGAAACTGTTAATAATATCAGTGTATCCGGATTTAACATCATCCTTCCGTACATATTTCGATAGAAAGTTGGATATGGTTAATACAGCTTGATTGCGAATACTTTCCGAATGATCGTGATCTTTTGTGAAGTTCAATAAATGATCTTTGAGATCTTCAGGTAAACTAGTTGCATGTATCGGTATATCACGGAGAGCACTAATAGCTTTCACGTCAATAATTTTTTTTTCAGCTACCATATGTACAATGAACCTACAAGAAGCCGGAGTTCCAAGTAATGAGACTATTTCTACTAAAAGCTCGGAAAGATCTTCATTATCAGCAAAACTCGAGTATATGTCGCGTAAATGTTTTTCGTCCAAATATTTCAAGCGGCGAATAACAGAATCTATGTGTTCGTCATCGTGTATCAATGTTTTGGTGAGAGTAATGTGACTTTTATCCAAATAATCGAATGTCCTTTGTAGATCTCTTTTCAATTCCTTCACAGTTTTGTCCATATCCATGTTAATTCTTCCTTTACTCAAGTCTAAAGCTCCTACGTCAGTTAAATAAGCCTTCATATTGAAATTGACTTCAGTGTAAGCCATATTACTATCATCTATTCCAGCCAAATCAGAATCACGCTTATCTTTTAAAACAAGCGTTTGATTGGTGAGCACTTGGAACTTTTCACTAAGTCCGTTAAGTGGTTTGAACTCAACATTGGTGAGGGCTACTATTTGTTTCACATCGTTAGTTTTTGGATCGATGATGTAACTGAATTTTCTGAATATCGGTAAAGGAAAGTAGTCTTCAAGTTTCGTGTCGTCGTTCGTTTCTTGAATATGGCTTTTGAACGCATCACCCGACATCATTTTAATAACGTTAAGGTTTTTTTCTGAGCTGTGTACGTAATAATCGAAACCATTTTCCGAGCGGAAAGATTGGGTTTTACCTTCAAAAACTTTTTTATCGACATAAAAGAGATCGGCGATCGCTTTTTTAATATTCCTGGACCAAGGAAGATCATCTTTGCTGGTTGTGATACCATTCTTACTCTTTTTCGAGTACATGTTGTAGATGAATGGTAACGTAATAGCTTCGGATTCTTTCGGGATCGGTTGCCAAAATGTGGTATTATCGGTTTGATCTAGTTCGTCAGATCCAGAGAAAGCCTGGAATCTCACATTTTTCAAGCACATCCAATATTCATCATTTTTATGTTTCAAAACATGAACATCCGCATCGATTGCAGTATAGGAAGTATAGTCGGATGGTTCAGTTGCGTCGAATGATATGAATCCCTCGTAATAGTAAACATTTTCTTTATTATTGCCAGATGTTTCGGCGTATGTAAATGCCAGTAGCACGAATAATATACCTATAAAAATATGAAACCTCAATTGTATAATGTATTGAATGATTATATTTCAAATATCATAAACGTATAACTAAATAAATAAAAAAAATCATGCATGTTTATTTACTAAGAAAAAGATTTTTTTTGATTATGCGACAATTATTATATAATACATATGCATGTATGCTGAAAGTGTAAAAACTTAATATGATATAGCGGAGACTTGTCTAATTCCGAGATAGTCGGAATAAAGTTGATTTTTTTTTAAATAATTTCAACGTATTATATTGTTGGAGAACTATTATACATTTATACTTGCTAAAAATTTACCACTTTATATGTTTACACGATGATATATAATAATTTATTTTTACATAAGATGTTACTATAGATACGTTTTGAAACGATTTTTTTTAGTTTTTCGCCCTGTGGAGTACACAGAAGATTCAGATGAGTGAAACATAGCTTTTGATCTACGAACAGGAGTATATGTGAAAGTATTATATGTAGCATTTTTTTAATTAAAATATTTGCAATGATATTTGCAATGATATTTGCAATGATATTTGCAATGGGTAGCCTTTAAAATCTGAGCATTATTTAAGCATTTTATATTAAGTCAACAACTTTAAGTTTTAATACAAATTACAAATCATTGTGCATAGAATTGCAATAGAACAAAATTGTGGCGATCAAACGTTACGATGGTTATTAAAACAAAATGAATATGTTTAAAAAACTTACTAATTTTTAAGAACATATTGCTCTGTATGAATCAGAAAAAAACAAGATGGACTGAATGGTTTTTGCCTTCTATCGTGATATTTTATATATTTTGATATCAGAAACTGAAAGGGGTTATCACATTACTAGGGGTTATTACTATGGCAAAGGCCTGTTCCTAAGCGTTGTTTATCTATATCTATATACTTATTCAAAATTGTCTCTCGATAGATTCGTATGAAATAGAAAATGGTCGCTTTCTTGAAATCAAAATGAGATGTACATG
>JAOXNN020208398.1:0-19448 GCA_028571205.2 Hydropsyche betteni | reverse complement strand
AGGTATAAGGAGGTACAAAGAACCAACCTTGATCGACATTCATATGAAGTTCAAATTAAAGAATTAGCCCAGCAAGTTCTCGAAACCGACAGCACCAAGGGCTAAAACCAAAAGCTTAAAGATTTTATTAGAAAACAAGCTGTAAATTTTATTGTTACATAGGCTGAACTTCAAGAATGGAAAACCAAGGTATCAGAAGTTGATGTTAACCTCCAAAGGAAATACGAAACCTCTCTTAGACAGCTAGACGTCACCCTACAATAGAACATCGGTCTCAAAAACTAAAACAACTCAGTCAAAAACTAAATAGGGCACCTTAGATCCAAGATCGATGCGTTGGAGAGATCAAAGTCTAAATAGCTGTAGGAGCTAAGAGACCAAATGGACAACCAGAAGAGATCCTTACTATAAAGATAAACTCGAGAACTTCACAACAGATACCAGAATTAAAGAGGAAGTCTCGAGGCCTAGATAAGGCGTTTACGCTAGGCAACATAAGTCAGAGCTCGTTAAAATGAGGATCTCAAAAGTAAAATCAACAATCTCACCTACAAACTCCAAGAGTTAGCTGCTAAAAGCGATAAGCAAATGGAGTACGAAATGAAACTTAGAGACTATGAAGGTAAGATTGTGGTCGCTACTCAATAAGTGGAACGATTAAATAGGGTAATTCATGATATTGAGTATGAATATCAAAACTACAAAAGGGAAGCCACCAGTAAATTAGGTGATATTGAAAGACTCAATGGTGCGGCTCGATAACTTCAAATGACACTCAACAAAGCTAACAGCTAAAACAAATACCTAAATGAGTAAAACATAAAAGCTCAAGAAAGTCTTCGACTATCTACCAGCAACATCTCAAAACTTAGTTATGAAATCGATGATTTTAGAAGAAAGATTGTAGACATGAAAAGCTAAAACGATCAATTAAAAGCTAGAGCCCAAGATGCCGGATCTATGTCTAGGAAAATAATAGAGTACGAGAATCAAATCGCAATGCTATCACAATAAATTTAAAGGCTCACCAACCTTTTGAACGGCAAGCAGAACTAAAACAATATTCTCACATCTAAATTACAAGACCTTGACAATATGAACCGTACAATATATACACTACAGGATAAAATATCCAAACTAACTGGATAAAATAGAACCTTACATGATGATTTTGGGAATGTACAATAAAGCCTTAGGCAATCAGCTCATCTCGCTAACAAGTATACGAGCGATATTTAACAGCTTCAACAAAGACTAAGGGATGCAGACATGAAAATTTAAACAAAAAATCGGGAATTAAAAGATCACGCTATGAGGTTCCAAGAGATTGAAAAGCAGACAAAGATCATGGGCGACCTACAGAGAAAAGTGATCTAACTGGCAAAGGAAGTCTAAATTCTGACACAGGATAAGGAACGGGCTGAAGAAGGACTTCGAGTTTCTACTTCAAAGGTGGGTCGTCTCAGCAATGAGAACCAAGAACTTAAGCAGAAGCTGCAGGAGACGGAAAATAGACTGAGGTCTTTTGCTGAAGAAAGAGACAAGATCAAGCAGCAAGTCCAAGAGCTCCACGGACAACTTGACATCACCGACAGAGGCCACGGCGAGAAGATCAGGCGACTTGAGAACGAGAACCAAAGTCTGCACAGTGATGTGAGAGACAGAGAAGAGAAATTGAGACTATCGACTAGTCAAACTTCAAAACTTATGGGAGAAATAGGAGATTTTAAATCGAGGTTCGAACAACTTGTAAGAGAGAACGACGTCCTCAAGAACTAACGACAGAAGGTGCTTCAAGAGGTGCAGAAACTTCACGAACAACTAGGCCTCAACGATAGAGGGTACGCTGACAAGATCGGAAAGCTTGACCGCGAGAACAAGACCCTTACTGAGGAGTTCCGACAGAGCCAAGAACAGTTGAGAATCTCGACTAGTCAGACCGCCAAGCTCACCAACGAGTTCAGCGAAGTCAAGAACAGGATCTAGCAACTCACACGAGAGAACGATCAGTTAAAGCATAAATTACCTGAATATCAAACACGTGTCACTTAACTATCTCAATAAATTTAACGCCTAAATTCTCTTCTCTAAGTACGAGTCAAATAGAATATGGATCTTGGGCGGAGGATAGTTGAATTAGAATCTCATAACACAGGTGTTTCTCGCTAAATGAACGATAAGTTATCTAGATTCTAACGAGAAAGGGATGACCTTACAGGTTAAATTAGAACCCGAGACGAAAAGCTTAGAATCTCATCCAGCAATATTTCTAAGCTTTCTAATGACCTTGCGGACTTCAAAAATAAAGTTGATAGATTTACTGACTAAAATGAGCAATTAAAGAGACAACTCAGAGACGTAGGTGATATTGGATCAAAACTTTCAGAAATGTAGAGAAGAGCAAGAGACATGTAATACAAGAACCAGAACCTATAAAGAATAAAGGATGATACCGAAGCTCGAACCCGAAGCCTCGAACAAAAGATTCTGTCAGTTACAAGCGAACTTGATCGTCTTCAGAACCAATACAACAGTTCAAATAAAGAATCAGACGCCAACAAGAGAAAATTAACGGAGTATGAGCAAAAGTAAGTTCGCGATTAATATAGATTGAAGCTTTTGAATTCAGAGTTCGACAAAATAAATAGCACCATTCAAGATCTTCGAAAAGAAAATGGAGTTCTGAAACAACAAAATTACGACCTTGAGATGAAAATCAAAAACTTCAGCCAGTTTGATTAAAAGGTACTTAAGATTTAATGTAGAACCGTATTCTGAATACTGAAATCGACAGGCTTAACAAACTAATCGCCGAAAGGGAAGAGGAACTTTCAGAACTAAGAATTAGATTCTCTGACTAAGCAGCATTGACCAAGAGAATAAATGAGCATCTCGCATTATTTGTGGTGCTCTTCGCTGAGATCGAGTCACTCAGGAAGCGTGTCAAATCGAAAGAGAGTGAGTGCGAGGAGATCAGAAGATCCAGTTTGGCTCCATACAGACAATGATGACTGGTATAATCACAGAAATATATTATTAGCAAATGAATCAGAATTATATCATGTCGTAATCAGGTTCTTAGTCGATTTCCAACTTTACTAGACCTTACCTATTTGCCTCAGAGATTTATTTATAATGTTGACATTTTCTATCTGAGTGGTTGTAGTCTGGAGTAATGACATCGATGAAGACAGTATTCTATATTCCCACGAATGAGTGTAAATTATGAGTTTAACTCTGTACAACGCTCCAATTATTAGTTGTGAAGGTTTGAATATTCTTTTTGTAGGTGTTACTGCTGATCCGAGTGTACATGTTACTGAGCACCTTTCCCCTCAGAATGTGAGTGAACACGAACATGTTGGGATGGTCGTGGATTGGCATAGTGACGTTTTTAGGAATACAAAACATTGATATTCTAACATTGTCTTTGCTATGAAAGGTACGAACTGCAATGACGTCGGGAAATCTCTGGTAAAGTGGGTCTAGGTTAACCTTAAGGGGAAAGCAGGCAAATAGCTATTGGAACTATTTGGTAGTCACGACGTCGGTGGCCTTTTTTAGTTGCTTTATAGCATTAGCAGCTTTTATAATCCTCTCCATAATTTATTGTTGTGCTGTTGGAAGGCCAATGAACAATAAATAACTTTTAAGCTGATTATTGTAAAATCTAATAGGCCCGTACTTTAAAAGCTGTCTTTAAGTTTACATCAAACAACCCATCCGAACTTCTTTCAATTGAAATGTTTAACAAAGCAGTAACTTTGGTACAGATCTACCTGTTTGTCAATTAGACTTTTGAATATTTTATATTGAATTATCCATTTAATTTACTTCCAACCTATGCATATTAATATTCAAATAATCATACCGCTCTTTATCAATCAGCTTAGTTTTCAAAATATATAACTACCATTATTCATGTTCTGCTAATTTACAACTGCACTATGTTTCGAGTACTACCCTCTAATTGCTTCTACTAATTTGGATAAACGCTACTTTGAACCTATTCTGCAGAAGTTGTAAATAGAAATACTGGAATCGGTATATGTATTAGAAGAGAGGTTATTATGAGTGTATCATTGGGTTAGGCTCATCTTGCCATCATCATTCTTACAAACTCCTCGTAGTTTATATGCCCATCACCGTCTATATCGGCTTCTCGAATCATTTCATCCACCTCATCATCAGTGAGTTTCTCTCCCAGGTTAGTCATTACATGTCTTAGTTCAGCAGCTGAAATAAGTCCATTTCCATCTCTATCGAACACTTTAAATGCCTCCACTAATTCCTATTCTGTATCGGTGTCCTTCATTTTTCTAAATGGGTTTTCAAATACCTGGCCATCAGAGATAGGAATTCAGGGAAGTCGATAGTTCCACTCCCATCAGCATCGACCTCGTTGATCATGTCCTGGAGTTCCGCCTCAGTTGGGTTCTGTCCAAGACTTCGCATAACAGTGCCTAATTCCTGAGTGTTTGATGTTGTACCTTGGTGGTGATGCTGCCGTCTCCATCCTTGTCGAAGAGAGCGAAGGCTTCTTTGAACTCAGCAATTTGTTCCTCGGTTAGTTGATCAGCCATTGGAAACTATTACTTATTATTATTTTCTACGGTCTCAAAACCCTTTTATTATCCTCTAACGATATTCCTCCAAATTTTAATAAACTACCCAACCAAATAGAACAGTACTAACAAATATTCCGAATGGAAAATGTTGTGACTTTTTAGAAAGGTTATTTGTAGAATATTTTGATAGTCGACTAATCAATTAAAATTGCAACCTTTTATCAGATTGTTAATAGTCTTGTTGGGTTGAGAATAGAACAGATATCTAATTCAGAACATATTCCAATGAAAATTAACACTAATAATAATGCTGGAGTCAGTCTATATTAATGTTCGTTGGATATCTGGTTAGAGAAATAGCTGAGATAATTATTTTCCATATAATGTTCTGTGATGATAAATGGATGTGAGGAATATTCTTTCTATTTTGTCTACCAATGCCAGAGAAATACACCCACCCATCCCCTCCTTTCCGTCCTCACCTACCTCCTCTAAATACTCTCCCTTCTCTACCTCTATCTGATACCCCTCAAAACACCTGCCAACTCTCCACTCATCTCCACCCTGACTTAAGTACCTCCTTACTCATTCAGAACTTCCTATCGCCTTTTGCCCTTGAATTCGCACAACCTTCCCTACGATAAATAGCAGCCTGTTGTTTGTTGACAGCTAACTTTCTGGTAGTTTTGTGCATTATAATAAACATCAAAAGGCAGAATAACATCAGCAGCTCTGTAACTAGGCTTTACATGGGAATACTTCCCTTAGTCTATGCTCAGCTACTACGCAGTGTTTTCTAACAAAGTAGCTCTAGCTGGATATCAGCCTACAAAATAGTGGTTGCCCCATCGGTATTCCTGTTGTTAGCAATAAGCATTGTGACTAAAAGCAGGGCCTACCAACTTCCTGAACTAGCTTGCGTAATTATCAGCAAATACACACATGACATGATAGCCCCTCTCAGTATACTAACCATAGTTAATGTATGTTTGGGATATTGGATAAGAAATACAGCTTCAGGACAGTTTAAACTTTACGTTGCTCCTAGTATTCTCATCTACAGTATATTTATCAGTAAGGGAGAGGGAGAACTGGCCACTGATAGTATGTTCGTAGGGTTTATTGGTCTGTTTATGCTTATTTTCCTTCTTAAATCGATGGAACTCATCAAATAGTAAAGCGACTACACTATGCTGGTAAGTCACAAAGACTAATCCATGATGGTACTCCATTAACAACTATTCTAGCATTGCCATACATGTCGGTATGGCGAGTGTTCTTGCAAATAAATTCTAAAGGAACTGAAATAGTCCACATTTTAGACTATTTAGTAGCAGAAAGCGTAGGAGATAGAAAAAGATCCCACCAAACCACTAATGAGGAAACTTACAGAGCTTACCTATGCTTAAAAACTCAGACAATATGAGCAAGAGAATTTGTTTGAGTCGGGAATAGAGGTTGCTTAGTTCTGTATCCACAAGATGAGCTCAATAATGAAAGGCCTTGCCATAGTGCTTTCCCTCCATCCAAGAAACTTTGCCTAACGGTACAATCGTTTCAAACTGGTCAAAATTTACCAGTAAAGTGTGTAACCTAGTCCTAAAGGCAGCTTAAATATCGTCGAAATAGAACAAGTTTACTCGAACCACTAACTATTTTACAAAGCGGTAGGTAGTTGCTTAGATAATCTCCTGAGATTCTACAGGGATCTGTAGTTTTACACCTAGGTTTCAGAGAAGAGAGTAGATGAGGCTTCTCTCAAACTGATTGAAGTGTAGAACTTATACAAAAAGTACAGCAAAGACTAGCAGACTTAGCAACTAATTAAGTGGAGCTACAGTATGTTTTAGGAGTTCATACTCAATATCAAAAATAAAGGAGTTAGTTACCACTAGACTCCCATCCAGCCCTACCTTATTCTTAGGGCCAATACCATCGTTAGATGCAATGATTAGTTCTGTAAACTGTTACGAATGCCCAAAAACTCAATACTGCATCAACCAGTCTCAACGATCCTGCCCTAACCCTTTCATAAACTCCACTACTCTGAGATCAGCTCATACATCGAGTAGAAAACTCTCTCTACCTAACTTCCCTAGACATAACAGTTCGTAGCATGTTTAAATGGCTACTACAGAAAAGTCAAAACCAATTATAAAGTACTGCCGCAGTTCGATCGAGGGTTGTAGCTGATTATTCTTATTGGTTAAGTCTGCACAATTCCCTCTCTTCTGATTCAGACAACCGAAAGGCGAATTGTCGGAGTATCGATGTAAATGGCCAAACTAATCAATATAGTTTCATAACCCCTGCAAGCCCTATCTCCAAAACTAGTTAAAATTGATGCCGAAGTAGTTGCCCCTTTCGTGTTCAAAAACTAAGCAACAGGGTCCCTCAACATAAATAAATTTCGAAGGATGATTGGCAAAGGGCTTGACGAATAGAGCGATAATCGGTCTGTCACCTAATAACTATTGGGCTAAGTATTCCTGGATTACAATTCAGAGGCTGTAATGCACTCAACTCGGCAATAGAACATTAAGCTAGTTTAATTTGCTAATAATAGCAACAATCCTCATTATAAGGTGCTTATGCTCTAACACAAAAAGACAGCATTGTGTGTCGAATAGTCTAATTCAGCACATCCTGTGCTTCCCATTAAGAGGCTGAGGGTCCCCTTATAAATATTCCTAATAATAGTAATATTCAGAGTATGCTACGCACTATTCTTCACTCGACAGCTATCTAACACTTCTCTCATTCACAGAGAGTACCTCTCCAACAACAATTAGCTCAATATCATTCAATAGTACATGGAAAGAAGTCTGAACCTATCTTTCATAAAACTACCTCCTGTCGGCTAGTTGCAGACTAATCTCCTGAGTGACAAAGTACTGTTTGAACACAAAACACAACTTTTTGAGGCTATTCTGTACACACAAACAATGTCCTATTCTGATATTCAAGCAACTCTATTCTAACTCCTTCCTATTTCTAAACAGAACCTCCTTCAACTTCTCAATAACGAAAATACCACCAACCAAACGTATATCCTCTACATCGGAATCATTTCTATCCTAGCTATAAGTTTATTTGTAGCCATCATGCTGCTTAGTTCTCTAGTGGCTGCCAATACTACAACCAAAACCATCTACTCAGCATTTTCTCTCCTGGGAGCCAACTAAATATCCAAAATCAACACCAAACTGACATCCCTTTGCGAATGTTTTACACCTCCATATACCGAACCTGACTAATAGTTGATGTAGGAAACTTAACAAACCCTCAGAGACTACATAACCGAGATCAACAAGCCTCAGCGTAAAAGATCTAGCTTCGCCCTGAAGGCATTTTAAATCATTCAGATGATCTCAGTCAAAATAGAGGGATAAATTAGTAAAGGTACTATCATCAAAAGGTCAAGAAGAAAAATCGTCATCTACTCATTCATCCTTCTACTGAGCATATTTATCTTTGTTGGGTTTCATGCCTTTTGGGTGTCCAACCTTCTCAGTTCAGTCAAATAACTCGATAATTTACTCATGTGCTATCAAAATAATCTCAACATCATCCCCTCCATTAAAGCCTCCCTCTTCAGCGATATTCTCTTTCATACTGATAGTCTTGGAGAGGCCCTAGGTATTCTCAGTTCCTAAAAATGTCAGTATTCTCAATCATAATACTTTACTTCCTTATCTAAGATGCTCCACAACATAACTACATCAAGTCTTTGTGCTAGATTTACACAACTCCCCCAGTACCCTACAACAAGCTGGCATCGATGCTAATCTTATCCAACTAAAACATTAACTTCTGGAGATATTCAGGCGGTAATCTACATATTTAGTATGGCCCATCGCTATTTTTATGGTAAAGCTACTGCCGCAGAACTGATGTCAATGATAGAGGCAATAGCTTACCTATAATCGAGCAGATAGAGCATCAATAGAGCACTCTAACAATAAATGAAGAGTGTTTAAGAGAATCAATCTCGTTTAGAGACTATCATTTAAGCTTTAAGTTTCATACTCAATCTGTTCTTCGTAATTACCGCATACATAATAAGTGTTAAGGTAGGGAAGAGGCAAAGGCAACTGTAGTTACTGTTTAAAACTATTTAAAGAAGGTTCTTTTAGACTAATCCCAGGCTTTCCTAAACCTTTAAACAGTACCTATGCGTCTGATGTAATTCATTTTCTGTTTCTTCTTTGTGTAAGTATTTACATCAGAATACTACAGTTTGTTTGTAAATTGTTGAAGTTGGCTATTATGCAAAGATATTATAAAATTCATGAAAAGGACCGGCAGGAAAACTGACCAAGCCCTACTTAGGACTGTCGCCAGTAAAAAAGCACAGACATTTGCCACCAAGCGACTTATGAAGGACCTTGAGGAGATTTAAAAATAAAAAATCCCCACTGTTGGAGTCACCGCAAGACCACTCGAGCACGATCTCTTCATCTGGCACGCCAACATCAGAGGTCCAGAGGGAACTCCCTACGAAGGCGGTGTTTTTCACCTCGAACTCCAAATCCCCGCTTCCTATCCTCACCATCCTCCCAACGTCAAGCTTTTCACTTAGATTTCACATCCTAATGTTTTTGGCCAGTACATATGTCTAGATATGCTCCAAATCAATAACAGGAAAGAAGGGCAGGGCTGGAGTTCAGCCTACAGCATCCAATCTATTTTAATGCAACTCCAGAGCTTACTTTTCGAAGAGGATCTCAGACAGTAGAAAAGTCAACAACTTCTCAACATCAAAAAGGCAGTCAAGAATGCCAACGAGTATAAGTGCTGTGAAAGGAACTGTAAACACGGAGGCAAACTCTCTTGCTGGCCTTCATTCTCTACTCATTAGACGGCCACCTAAGACTTCCTTACTTTGGACACCGAACGAGAACTAGTCAACAAGGAGTTGATTTGCTACCACACTAAACTCCACTTCCAACAAAACCAGTTGGGTATCGGATTAAAAATCTCTAAATTACCTAGAACCGGCGCCATTCGATAAGCAGAAGCTATGTTTGACTATATATCGATTAAAGCTTTCAACAAAGAATCTATCACATGGTCCTCCAACAATGAAAGATTCACTCATTGGTTGCCTATCTACTTCGGAAAGACTGATAACGCTGACAAATACTATAAATTCGCTCGCAAAGCTCTTGCGATGATTATTACAGGAAATACAAAGAACTTCAAACCTTAACAAATCCTCGAAGTCTTCCCCAAGATCATGATCACACTCATCTACTATATCATGGACTAAAAGAAACATGCATCCATTAGGATCCTTAGAATTTTGGCACATGTTCATTCGTGTTTCCTCTTCCTTCTACAGAAACATCCCGAACTTGAAGCCTCCATCGTCAAGACTATCGATAATTTCATTTCATCAGAGGAGTACAGAGTTAAATAAAACCAGCCCAACTTAGGTTGTATTCTAGCTATGATGTCAGTCACAGATAAGAGAAGATTCAAAGACATTGTAGAGGCTTACTTCTCAGAACAACTTGACCGACAAGTCTTATGGATTCTCAAACAGGTTCCAGAGTTAGTTAACCCACCTAAAGACGAGTAGGACAAACAAAACCTTGAAAAGGTGAGAGCACAGCTCGTATTCAAGACCCAAACAACAAGCTTCCAGATTTTGTGTTTCTATAAGCTATTCTTGACTGAGGTTTGTGAAGGACACAAAACTCCTCAAAAACTCTTACAGCACTACGAGTAAAACCTGTGCAAACTAACAAACAAGGAGGAGGTTGACTTGCAGAAGAGGCTTTTCACAGTGGTTAAAGAAGTAAAAGACTTCGACTCTTTCTTCTCCTTCGTTGGATTAAAGAAAAGAACTACTCAATAGATCAATTAGATGCTCGTTAAGGCAATCAGCAACTCCAGCAGAAAGAAATATCACGGATAATTCGAAGATATTCATAATATTCCGGACAGAGGCCTCCAACTTCAAAGGCTTAGCTCAAAGTATGCTGGAATAGCCAACGCTTTTGAGATTACTATGGTGAAAAAAGGCAAGTAGTATGAGGCAAAGGTTGCTTAGAAGGCAAAACCTACTGAATAAGATTGGAAAGTCTTGTGCTCTAAGAGATGGGCCTGGATTAGAGAGGAACTGATGTTCTAAACAAACACTAATGCTGATTTTATGTCTCAAAGAGCAACCTTCTACTTAAAGGAGGGGATGGCTAAACCAGAAGATAGGTTGTACAAAACAATAAACCTCCGCTACAGAAATGGAAAGATCAACTACAACGAGCCAACAGTCCCACTGCCTAAGATGACTTGGAAAACCCTTTATCTTAGACTAGATCTCTAAGAGTTCCTTATCTACTTGGATATGAATGCTAACTTCAAGGAACTGTACGAGAAGCTAGCGATTTGCAAATTCTGCAACCTCAACACCTTGGTGGTACCAATCGTGCCAATTGAAAACCTTAAGTCTGGTTACCACTATTTGACTTCAATCCTATCCAAACTTACCACCCTTAAATATTTGTAGTTCAGTGGCCTCAGCAGTGCCTTCAATAACTTGGACGAAAAAGCTGCTAAAGCCATCAAGAAGGGTCTGAATAACTTCAAATAGGATAAGGGTGAGCTAGAAGTATTCAGCTATCAAAATTTCAACGTCGGTAAAGATTTCTCTGACTACCTCCTTAGCCATTTACACGACTCCGAAAAGTTATCTTCAATAAAGTTCGAAACAACACAGCTTTTGGCAGTTGGTAACACTGCTAAGGTATTCAACAGCTACTTGAGCAACCTATCTGGCTTAACAGAACTAAAACTCAACAGATGCTCTCTGAATGTCCAACAATCAAAGCTTCTGGCTGACTCTTTGATGAGATTAAAGAATCTCAGAGTTGTTGAAGTTAAAGGCAACAGTGCTATGGGCATGGGACTTCCAGCAATCATTTATAACTTGGCCTTCAGTCCTAGATTAGCACTTCTTGATGTTTCCTAATCACAGGTAAACACATCAAACGATTAAATCAAGGAATTAGTGATCTCTATGGAAAAACTGTTCAAAATTAGTGTCAGTATCGAAGTGCTTAAAGCTTCCAGAGTTAACGGACTCAACCTACAGCTGTCCAAAGAGTTCTGGGCCTCAGTCGGATAATGCAAAAGTCTCAGAGTTATCGATCTTTCGTACAGTGGATCCCTAGATGGAAAGGTCTCAATGCTAGGATTTGCCGTCGCCTACAACGCTAAGAAAAAGGGCTCATTGGAGTATTTGAACACAACTGCTTGTTTCACTACCCCTGGAAGCCTCAACTCTCTTTACAGCAATATGAGTATTAACTAATATGACGAATAAACCTGGTATGGAGATCCAAATAAGGTGGCCAAGATGATCAGTGCCAACTACCCTAAAAAATTCTACAACAACCTCAAGGCTATTCAAATGGATCAATGTTCAGTCAACGTTTACTTCAACTTAACTCAACACAATAAGCTTACAATAAAGGAGGACCCCGATGTAGTTAAGCTAATCGCAAGAAGCTAGAGATTGTAAACATTCTCTTTGTGCCAGACCAATCAGCAGAAGAATATGGCTGAAGTACTTTACTTGGCATTGGATCCAGAGCGTCAAAAGGACTTCTCATGCAGATTAAAGGTTCTAAACCTTTCAAAGAACAGTTTAGGAAAGGAGGGAGCTAAAATGTTAGCTTAGGCCATCAGACCCAGCAAGACTTTATAAGTTTTGGACATAAGCAAAAACTACATCGGCGTTTCAGGAGCCCAAGCTATCGCCAAAGCAGTAGTTAACCATCAATCCCTTGTGTTCCTTAACCTGTTCAACAATAAGATTAGTTTCGATGGTGCCAAAGCCATGGCTGAAGTACTAGCTCACAACTCAGTAATCGAATGCTTGGATTTGGGGCACAACCGCATCAGAGATAAAGGATTAATAGCTTTGGTGGACAGTTTGGTTAAGAATCCTTCCAGCAAACTTAAAATTCTGGCTCTTAGGTTCGATTTCTTAACCTCCAAGGGAATCGAATACATGTTTGAAGCAACACCTAAGATGAAGAATCAGTTGGATCAAGTCTACATAAGAAACAATCTGATTGATGAAGCCTAAGGTTTCAACTTAAACCAAAAACACTCAGACTTAAAGCTCAAGGTTTCAGTTGACATCTTCGAAAAGCTCAAATACCTCGAACCAGAGCGCCTCGAAAGAACCATTTGGCTGCATCCAGTCACAGGACTCAACTCCCAACAGATTAAAAACTTCTTCTAAAATACACACAAGTGTGGTGTTGTACTTTCTGTAAGAATTAGAAGAGGTAAGAAGTATCCAAACAGAAACCAGTCAGATAATTTGTTCGCATTGGTTTAGTTCGCTGATCCTATCAGTGTTACACACGCTCTTCATCTGGCCTCCAAGAAATGGACTGTTCTCAACGGACTTAAGTTCAGAGTGTATCGATCTGGCACTGGAACCTTCATCTTTATGAAGAAGACAGCCAAACAAAAGAAAATTGAAGAGGCTAAGAAGCTATTACCACCCCTTCCCTACGATATGCCAGCACCGACGGGCCCTGCAGCACAAAGAGCACCAGCCAGAAGAGGAGGACGTGGGGCTACACGTGGCAGACCACAAAGACGTTGATAAACAGCATATGAGAAAAGATGAAATATTATTACAACCATAAAATAAAATTTGAATAAGTGAAGATAGGATCATTTAAAATAGATATCAATTTAAGGGATCAGCAACTTGTTCGGAACAGAACTCCTCCAGTATGCTGTAGGATAATTGATATATTTTATCAACCTAGTGATTCTGCAGTGCCCCTACCGAAATAGGTCCTTTAGACCTATTGAATTACACTAGAGTGATGTTCTTTGGAGTGAATCTAACCTACTCGCCCAACCTTAACAAGCTTTGGATTGCCGTCAGTGCAGCGACTAGCAACCTAGCATTCTCTGTCTTCGATATCAGCTATACGAGCTCCTTGGTAATCTTGTACACTTGCATGAACTTGAGGACTTGCTGCTCTCTGGTCTCAGCTAGGTTATAAAATGTCCAGCAAATCTCCTACTGGATGTCTGGAGGGCTATGGAGATTCATCTCGATGAGCTTCTTCACCAGGGATTATCGGTTAATAAACATATTCACTGTCTCCGAACTACAGGCTACATAGTTCGATATTGTCCAACAAGTCTCTCTTACCAGTATCTTCTTTATGCTTGAAACCAGTTTCTACAAAGGCCTGAGTAAATCAAAGCAGGTTAGTCTCGAAGTTATCTACTATGAGCCTAAATTAATTTATTTGTACTGGAAAGCAGTGTACCAACTACTCTTATGGTAGGCATAACAATATTGTCGAGCGGTATTTCTAAAATGTTGACGAGCTTCTCACAAAGGTGGGGACTATTTACAATTGTGCTTAAATTCTTCTGGTTTTGAGTTAAGTGAAAAAGAGCCCAACAACAATCAGTAAGGAGATCCAGTTCGCAGTCAGGATCTGTGATAACTCTGCATATGTAAGGAGCTGATTCTTCAATAGCTTCTTGTTTGGGTGCAGGACTCCCTAAATTAAATATTCAGTACCTCGACAAAGATTGCTTAATACCCAGGCTGCCAAAAACATTATCGTTCGATTCTGACTCTCCTTAAAGACTCTAATTATTCTAGAAAGAGCTCCGATCTATAACAATTGATCTCGGTTATTAGTGCAGTCGCTTGCGATATTTCCGATCGACCATACTGCATGTTCAATTACAGCTGGGTCAGTGCTCTCCAATAGCATAAAGAACAAAGGAATGCCTCCTCTCTCAACAACAACTTTGCATTGATGGTGCTCTCCCGAAGAAATGTTGGTCAGAATCCACGCCGACTGCACCTTGAGTTGGGGATAAGTGTCCTGATAGCAGAAGGAGATGAGTTTGGGAATTAGGTTAATATCGATGCAGTCCTGTATGGTCCTATTCCCTGACTGAGATACCAGTTTGCGAATGCCAATCGCTCCTTAGTGAAGATCGAGAGGATCGTTGCTATGAAGTAGGTTAACGAGTTTCAGAAAGTCAGATGGACTGTAGGTCTTCCTTTAGAACTCCTCAATTTTTTAGTTCATCTCATCCCCCATACGATTGACGGAAGTGGTTGCGGTAGTTGGAAGTACACGTTTCTTGGAAATGATTTCATCTCGCTGCTGTCTTCTTATCTCGATGTTGTGTTTTTAGCGTTCCCTCTCCAACTCTGACTGTGGTTTGTGGATATCGTCCTTATTATCCATGTATTTATTATTACTAACTCTTATAAATTGGCATAAATACCCACGCCGCTAACACATATGTAATACCATTATTCCTAGAGGACGTTAGCTATATCAAATATAATACTCAAGTCGTCATGGCCATTTAATAATATGTCAGTCAATTGCAAAATTCGTCATCGCAACCCCTATGATGTATGGAGGTAAATTTTGAATTTGGAAATAATCTTATGTGAATTCATAAAATCACGACGGATGTTCCTTAATAATCACCACCTATCCAGTCGCAGTGCCCAGTATGATGCGTTCTCCAAACACCTCCCAGCATGTATATTCTTTTAGAGGTACATTCATACTCCGTACCAATGCTAAATTGGGGGTTGTCAATATAGATAGCACACCCTCTTCTAAACACAGTAATAAGTCTAAACCATTCGTATCCTTAGTAACCAATGGTTGAAGCTTCAAACCACATGACCTACTGGCAATAAG
Source organism: Hydropsyche betteni (assembly GCA_028571205.2). Taxonomy (NCBI): domain Eukaryota; kingdom Metazoa; phylum Arthropoda; class Insecta; order Trichoptera; family Hydropsychidae; genus Hydropsyche; species Hydropsyche betteni. The sequence continues at coordinate 4,150 of JAOXNN020208398.1, read as the reverse complement.
CTGTCCATTAGCCGAATAGCTCCAGAGAGTGCCACTATCATAGAAGCATACTCCAAAAAGAGGACAAGTGTAGATCTGTGAGCCTAGCACCTTATTTTTACAAACGTAAGATCGAATAAACTTACAACGCACTTTCTTTGTCTTTTTATTTACAAAAGCAGCTGACCTATTAATTACATATATGATAACTACGCTGCCACTGCATACACTGTAATAGCCTCCGCCCTCAGATATGTGGGTTATTGGGTCAAACAGGTTCTCAGTAGCAATAGATATTAGTGAAAGACGCTCCTTCTCTCTATACACTATTTAGTACACCTCAAACAGACTATCTTTGCCTCCTGTCAAAATCATGTTCTGTTTACTATTCACGAATATGCAGTTCTTTACAGACCCACCCTGGACTTCTATCTGTTATCCCTCAGCATTGTAGACTCGCAGCTACCCATTAAGACTGAACCCTGTCGCCAAGAATCTTCCCTAACCAAAGAATACAGCTCTATCAGAGAAATTGAGATCAGCTAAATGAATATGGTCTTTATTAAAAAACACTTACTTTTTGTCTTCTTAGTGTTAATCAGTTTCTAGCTTATCCACTGCGGCTCAACTCCCACATTATAACTTACAATAGAGCTGCATTTGAGAGTATCCAGGGTATCTCCTCTCATTGTAAAAGCAATAATGGGCTGGCTACCCCTTGAAAATTATGTCAATTCCTACAATGTTTGAGTATTGTTTAACCGAGGATTGAGTATTTAACATGATTGCTGTGGCTGTAATATCCATTTTTTCTTCATCTTCTCTCCTCTCTTAGGGTGCTACATTATTCAAGTATTTACTGGTTTTGAAAACAACTGGCAGGGAGTCTGACCGAAATGCATAATCTGGGCTTCTGCGCTAGTTCTCGACACCTCGTCTTCTATTTCATCCAAATTCACAGAGTTCTCATAAGTCAAATAGTAGAACAAATTCAAGTTGGCTTCCGCTTCTTTCCCTTTCTGCTTATAACCGAATATTAAATCGATCCAGTTGTGTATGCTGTCAGAAACCTCCTCGCTCTCAAAGGCCTTCCTGTGAAGAGCAATAAATGTGTATGGGTCACCTTCAGCCCATACAGGTAAATCCACATTATGTACTCTCTCCTTAAGTTGCGTAAGTCCAAAATCATAGTATTCAATATTTATGAGGAACTCAGGTAGATAGAAAAACTAAGGGCAAAGTTCCCTGACATCGGACATCTAAGTATTAGCACTCCTCCAGCACCACACAATAGAGTAGAATATCCTATCCGATATATCAAACTTACCTCCCTGCAGCACACGAGCAGCCTAGGTGTATGGACTTAGACGAATTAAGTAATTAAAGATGACTCCAGGAGAACTATAGTGGGTACCGTAGTGATAGAGTGGCACTGGATTGAATGGATCGAAAGCTTTGCTTTTTTCCGATATTAACTAACGCCTAGCTTCTGATCCAAGAGCTCCCATAGTCTTATCAAGAGGCCTGTACACAAACTATTTGCACATATAGTCTGAAATTATCCAAGGACACACAGGATATTGGGTAGGATCGTAGTAGCTTCTGCCAGCTACCTTATTGAGAAACAGAATATAATCAAAGTTAGTCATCTTCCTTGAAATCCACTCCTGAGTCTTGTGTCTTGTTAGCAGCTACAGATCGTTGAGTTAGTAGTCAAACTTTTAAGTATAGAATCTAATGTTGTTGAGTTTGTGCAGCACCTTATCTTAAGGCCTTGATTTCTGCTTCTTACTCAGTATCTTCAGAAATTCTTCTAACCGCCCATCAATAAAGTGGAAAATAGCAGAATTATTGGTCTCCATCTACACAATAATGCATTGGTATTTCATCAAGTATCTCCTTCTACTGATGTTCCTCACCTGGCTCAACTCCCAGCTCTTAAACAATTGCTTATACTCTCCAACCCTAAAGTGAGTGAAGTCTAAGTGAGAGTCTTTCTGGTAAATACTCTAATAGCTGAAATGAATCTTCTAGTTCAGCAGCTGTAGAGTACCCTTGCGTTTAGAGTTGTGAACTATGTACTAAACTCTGAAGGTATCATTATCTTCAGTCACCGACAGCTATCTCTTGAATAGTCTCCCCAACAACCAACTCTTTTGTTTGCTTTGCTGTTAGTTTTAATTCTGGTTTTTATAAAAGTTGTAGTGGTAATCCTTGTTCATATATTCCAGCTCTCTCTGAATCTATGTCTTCCTAACATGCCATGGCTCTTGTAACTTCACTGTCAAAAATGGTCTTATTCCGTTATCCGATTCATAGTGACATATTTTCCTTTTAATATGAGGGTTTCTATTCCTTCTAGATGCCCAGCTCCAATCTTTGCTTTCCTTTTGATTCGACCATACTGACCATGAGTAGTGATACAAACGTAATTGTTTCCATATCTTCAGCCAGCAGTACATGCTCGATCTAAAATGTACATTCTGATCCTTCAAAAAACCCATCTGGCTAAGAGTATGGGCACTTTAACACTCCTGTGAAGTTGTTGTTGCATCTTTTGTGAGTTCATATCCAAAGTTCTCCTGTGCTAGTCTGAGCTTAGTTTATATCAACTAGGCACTACTTTCTTTTCTATAGCACTCTCTAACTTGTAGTAACTATCGATTAATTTAAGCTAACAGTAGTTTTCCTATGAACTTGCTCTTTTTAAAGAAAGTCTTGTACTTCTCTGACAGTACTTCCTCCATCAATTTCTCCTTCTCATAATATCTGATCTATTTTATTTTTAGTTAGGCTTACAATCCGATTCCTATTCTCATCCCTCACGTGCTTATAAAACAGATCAATAAGCACCAAATTGTAGCACTCCATACTTTTTATTATCCCTCCGAAATGGATAGCCTCCTCAAATGTACCCACATTCCCCAATTTCTGGTTGAGCAAATCAATAGTCATGAACATAAAGTAAAACAAGCGGCAGAGAGTGCCCTCCAACATTTAATTGAAGATAATTGGCTTTTAGTTCTACATAATGTTGTACAGGAAATGTGTTACTTCAAACACCAACTTACGGATAAGCTGCTGCTACCATGACGGCAGACTCTTCGTTGGTACGCCGACATTAATACTGGTTAGTAGAAATACTTTGACTAACTGCTACAGTTTAGTTAAAAAGGCACAATATTTATCGTACTGAGCCAAAGCAAGACTGTGCTCAATAGCCACTTCTAGCATCAATACTAGACTCTACACGAGAACAACTTTATGATCTGTCAGTTGTTTGATAGTTGTATCTTCCGGTGATACCATATCAATGAGTGAATTTTGAAACAGACTTTCGAAGAAGTCTAAGAATTATGATTTCCGTGGTTACTGCTATTTATTTGATGGAAACACCTCTTGAAGAAGTAGCTGTTTTATGGAAGATAGCTCTCCACTGAAGTTGCTATCCAAAAACATAGCTATCTTATTGTATCCCTCTTCACAGTTGTATTTCGAAAAGTTGAAACACGAAACAAAACAGTCCACCAGCTGCAAATCAATCCATCCATTCAACCCAAATCTAAGTGAGTTCCCATCATAAACGAATAAATCCTTCTCCAGAAAACCAAAATATTCCAGTTGGGGGTGATGCTCACTTTCCTCCTGTTCTGTCTCGCAAAACACACTCGAATAAATGCATGCTGTGATGTTAGCGATGTCTGTCTATTCACACTCCTCTGATTTCAAGAGGGAGATAAGGAATATTCTATTGATCATCCTACAGACAAATTCGACTTCTTGTCGATGCGATGCCTCCACCAAACTCTAGATATCTTTGCGAACTGTCGCCAGTAGTGCCTGTAACCGCAGGAAAAACGTGAATACTTTAGCAGGCTAAGCAATTACTGTCATAGCCAAGCTTCTAAATATTTGCACAATATGATGCTCTATTTGCCTAATATCCTACGGCAGGATGTCAAGATCCAGATGTGAGTTTACTAGAACCCTCACCAACATGTAGAGCAGCATGTAATAATTATCCTTGATGTCTATTTTGACTTAGATTGGAGAAGTTAGTACAGCTGCCCATAAAGACACCACTATCTACTTCCATGGAAATATTTTTATCCATCATGCTCAGGCTTTGTGTCGAATTCGAATTTTCGACCTGCGACCTTACTATGAAAAT
>JAOXNN020208390.1:0-58598 GCA_028571205.2 Hydropsyche betteni | reverse complement strand
GTCAAATCTCATGAGATAGATTATTTATGAGGCTCTTCACTAATACCGACAGTTCTTTGATAGATTCAATCAGAAACCAATCCAAAGGATCAAGGACATAATCTAAGCTGAGAGACTGAACCCTCTTTACTATGATTTCCAGCATACATTTCTAACTGTTAGGCTGCACTAGTCCTAAAATAAGATGGTTTATTCTGACAATGTTCCACTCATTAAGGAAGCTCTTCTCAAGAAGATTCTCGATGAGCTTGTAAAAGTATCCCAACAGATTCTGAGACCGGAAAATCAACTGAGGAAGACTGATAAACAGTTCCTTCCCGAAGTCAGCTTTGAGGATGCTAAGTACAGAGAGGCTTTGAGTTATCTGTCTCCGATGCTCAACAATCTCCTGGATCCACTCACCATCCTCATCTCTGATCTTCAACCATTCTAAAAGTACATGACTATGAATGCCAACCCATTCCTCAAGTCGAATCCTACCATGAAAGCAGTCAAAGAGTAGTTAGTCAGAATCTAGTAACTGAATGCTCATGCCCAAACTATGCCCTATTTTTGTTGTGCGAGGGTAGTAGAGATTGATTTCAGGGAGTTGAAGGCAGAGATCGAGAGTCGTTTGGAGAACTATAAAGAATCAATACTGAGATGGGCCCACGATAACATTCTGAAGAGTAGTTAGTAGCTCTAGAGGGGAGTGATAGCTACTTTTGACTTTATAAAGGTGAAGCCATAAACAACTTAAAAGCTCATTTAGATTGAGAACTACATCGCTACTGTCAAGAAGACTACGGAGAAGAACTTTAGATCCTCATTCGATGAGATGAAGAAGTGGATGTTCTATTTGTATTCCCTAGACAGAAAATTCACTACTGAAGAGTATGTACAAATCTACAAGGCTGCCCTACTGCTCTTCTCTATGCCACAGAAGGTAAGTGAAGAGGAGAATCGAATTGAGGAGTAGAAACTGCGCCTAGAGTAGCAAACCAGTGCTATGAGAAACCAGCTAAACCAGGATATCACTACCTTGTTGACTGACATTCAGGCTCTCAGGAATTACAACGATCAATACGAACAGAAACAGGCCAACGATAAGATCGACCAGCTCCAATAAAAGATCAAAGAGCTAACGGCAACCATGAACAAGATTAACAAGGATGAAGAGCTGTTACAACTGAGTTCAATCACTGAATTTCCGAAGTTGTAGGAGGCTTTCATGCATTTGAAGCCGTTTGAAGATTTGTGGAGGCTTGCCAGGAACTTCTAAAACAACAATTCGGTGTGGGTGAAATCCACAATATTCAAACTGGACCCGTAGAGTATGGACAAGGAGCTGAAGGGTATGAATAACACAGTAGTTAAGCTATCCTATGTATTCAATAAATAGAAGCCGGAGAAGGGACAGAAGAAAGTGGTGCCTCTGACTGGCCCAGCGAAGATGATAGAATGGTTAAACACTCAGCTCAAATAGTACCAGAAGAATCTGCCAGTAGTGAGAGTGTTCAGTACTCAAGGTATGAAATAGAGACATTGGAAGGAGGTTAGTAATCTGATAGAGTTCCAAGTAAGCCCCTAGCAGGCTTTGAAACTAAACAATATCATAACAAAGTAAGAGGTATTCTCAAAATTGGAGGCATTACAAGATATTTGCTTCAATGCTTCTCGGTAGTTCAGTATAGAGAACGTTATGAACAAGATGCTTGAAGCTTGGGATCCAGTAAATGTTGAGCTCAAAAAGTGGAGGGATACAGGAACATACATAGTTACTGGCGGTTCTATTGACTAAATTCAGCAGATTCTAGACGATCATATAGTTAAAACGCAGACTATGAAGGGTAGTCCCTACGCCAAAGTGTTCGAATAAAGGATTAAGTAATGGGAGGAATGGCTGTACTACACTCTCGATTTCTCAGAGTTCTGGGTTAAGGTTCAATCGGTGTGGCTGTACTTGGAGCCTATCTTTTCCTCAGCCGATATCCTCAAGCATCTGCCAGTAGAGGGGTCAATCTTCCAGTAGGTCGATAGACAGTGGAAGTTGATGATGGGCTAGATATTCGCTCAACAGAAGGTTCTAGAATTTACAAAGAATAAAACATTCTTAGATGTTCTTAAACGCTGTAACGAACAGTTAGAGATTGTACAGAAGGGGCTTAATGCCTACTTAGAAGGGAAAAGAGCATCCTTCCCCAGATTTTACTTCCTTTCGAACGACGAACTGTTAGAAATCCTATCTTAAACTAAAGATCCGACAAGAGTGCAGCCGCATCTTAAGAAATGCTTTGAAGGTATCCAGAAACTAAAGTTCGACTAAACTCAAAAGGTTCTTGGAATGTATTCTTCCGAGGGGGAATACGTAAATTTCGTCACTACTGTGGATACTTCCGCAGCTAATGGAAATGTCGATATGTGGCTCCTATGGACTGAAGGATCTATGCTTTAGAGTGTTCGATAAGTTACAGTCAAGGCTCTGCAGGACTACCCTAAAATGCGTCGAGACTAGTGGGTTAGAAAGAGGTGTGGTATGGCAGTCCTTTGTATCAGTATGACATACTGGACAACTAACTCATAGCAAGCAATAGAGGCTGGTTTAGAATCAGTGGCGAAGTACGTCAATAGACTAACGTCTGAGCTAGAATAGATAGTCAACTTAGTACGACAGGACATCAGTTCTCTAGATAGATGCACAATATAAGCTCTGATTGTGCTGGACGTCCACAACCGTGATATGATTGTCCAATTAAGAGACCAAAAAGTAGAGAAGGTTACAGAATTCCCTTGGCAATCTCAACTGCGTTACTATTGGGAAAATAATAACACATGGGTAAGGATCATCAACGCTAGGTTAGAATATAACTACGAGTACCTTGGTAACTCGACTAGATTGGTCATTACTCCACTCACCGATAGATGCTATCGTACTTTATGTGGAGCGCTAAGTTTGAATTACGGTGGTGCGCCTTAAGGGCCAGCAGGTACAGGAAAGACATAAACTGTAAAGGATTTAGCTAAAGCACTAGCTAGGCAATGTGTGGTGTTCAACTGTTCAGATGGTTTAGACTATAAGGCTATGGGTAAGTTTTTCAAGGGTTTGGCCTCTGCAGGAGCATGGTCATGCTTCGACGAGTTCAACCGTATCGACTTAGAAGTGTTGTCTGTGGTAGCCCAGCAAATTCTTACTATTACATTAGCTCGTACCAAAGGATTAGAGAGATTCTTCTTCGAAGACTGCGAAATTCCACTCAAGAAGACTGCCAACTGTTTTATTACTATGAATCCTGGCTACGCAGGCCGTTCGTAACTTCCAGACAATCTGAAGGCTCTGTTCAGAGCAGTGGCGATGATGGTGCCCGACTACGCTATGATAGCAGAGATCTCCCTCTATTCATTTGGGTTTAGTGATGCTCGTAACCTCGCTCGAAAGATCGTTACAACATATAAACTCTGCTCTGAGCAGTTATCCTCACAAGACCATTATGATTATGGTATGAGAGCAGTAAAGTCAGTGCTAACTGCAGCAGGAAACCTCAAGAGAAAATACACTTCCTAGAACTAATCTATTCTTATGTTGAGAGCCATCAATGATGTCAACTTGGCAAAGTTCTTAGCGTTCGATCTTCCGCTCTTTAAGGGTATTACAAGTGATCTGTTCCCTGGTGTGACGCTGCCATAGATCGACTATAAAAATATGCACCAGTGTATCGAGGAAAAGTTGAAGTAGCTCAACCTTCAGAAGATAGAGTACTTCGTCTAGAAAATCATTCAGCTTTACGAAATGATCCTCGTGCGACACGGACTGATGGTCGTCGGATTGCCTTTCGCTGGAAAATCCTCCTGCATTAAGGTGTTAGCAGGAGCACTTACCTTACTCTGCTAGAGAGGACAGATGGGCTAAAATAAAACACAAATGACTGTGATCAACCCCAAATCCATCACCATGAAACAACTATATGGGTTTAATGACTAAATCTCTCATTAGTGGACGGATGGTGTGCTTGCAGTTAAGTTTAGAGCATTCGCCAAGGCTGAAGACCCAGACAGAAAGTGGCTTATCTTTGATGGGCCTGTCGATGCCGTATGGATTGAGAATATGAACACAGTGTTAGATGACAACAAGAAGTTGTGCCTGAACAGTGGCTAGATCATCGCTATGAGCAAGAGCATGAATCTGATATTTGAACCAATGGATCTTCAAGCAGCTAGCCCAGCGACAGTCTCAAGAAATGGAATGGTATACATGTAGCCTGGATCGATGGGTTGGAAAATACTGTACGATAGTTGGAAGAAGAACTTGCCAGAGCATTTCGTAGAAGCTGATAGAGAACTTATCGAAAGTCTGTTTATGTGGACAGTTGACCCTACCCTCTAGTTCCTGAGAAGCAACGTAGCAGAGATATCTCCCACCCAGAACCAGAGTCTAGTGTTGGCTCTTATGAGATATTTCAGCTGCCAACTAAAGGAATTCACTCCTGAGTATTATGAGAAGTATACTGATATCAAACAGAGGATGGCAATATTCGAAGGAAAGTTTATTTTCAGTTTAGTGTGGTCGTTGGGAGGATCTGCAACCACAGATGCCAGGAAAAACATAGATGGTTTCCTCAAAAAATTACTCAACGGAGATATTAAGATACCTGAATATGAAAAGCGTAAACTGCAGATGCCTGAAAGAGGGTCTCTATTTGATTGGAATTACATAATGAAGAGAGGTGGTAACCCTGGGAGCAACTATGAATGGGTGCAGTGGGTGGACTTTATAGATTTGACTGAAAAGATACCCAATAAGATCCAGCCTCAGTAAATTCTTGTAAAGACTAACGATACAGTACGGTATTCCTTCTTATTGGGACTTAATATTGCTAGCTGTATTCCCACCCTGTTCTGTGGACCAACCGGTACAGGTAAATCTTGTTACATTAAAAACTACATTATGAACAGTCTGCCTTCAACAGAATATATGAGCATCTAACTAGGATTTTCAGCTCAGACTTCCTCCATGCAGACTCAAGATATTGTTGACTCAAAGCTAGACAGGAAGAAAAAGGGAGTTTTTGGACCTAAGACAGGTAAATGCATTCTATTCGTCGACGATCTCAATATGCCTTCAAAGGAGAAGTATGGTGCCCAGCCTCCTATTTAGCTTCTAAGACAGTTTATTGATCAAGGTGGATGGTACTAACACAAAGATAAGGATAAACCTATGAGAAACCTTGTTGATATTATTCTTGTAAGTGCTATGGGTCCTCCAGGTGGTGGTCGTACTTTCGTTAGTCCCCGTCTGCTTCGACACCTCACACTAGTCTCGCTAACCAGCTTCTAAGACTAAACGCTCACCCGTATCTTCACTACTATTCTACACTGGTACTTCGCCACTGGCAATTTCAACGGAGATATCGTAAAATGTGAGAGTAAGATTGTTCAGTCCACACTCGAATGTTACAAGGCAGCCATTTTGTAACTTTTGCCAACACCCCTCAAATCCCACTACCTCTTCAACTTAAGAGACTTCGCTCGGGTCATTTACGGAATATGCATGTCAGATAAGGACAAACTTACTACAGCTGACCAATGTGCAAGGCTATGGCTCCATGAAATTTTAAGAGTGTTTGGGGATCGTCTAATCAACGAAGAAGACCGACTTTTCCTATTCAATATGGCGAAAGGTCTGGTGACGAAATGCTGGATGATCAACTTCGACAATGTGTTTATTCATTTAGATAAGCCTGTCAATGGAAATAAAGATGGTAAAATAACTACGTTGGAGGAGATTCGAGGATTGATTTGGACTGATTGCATGACACCCATGGGCGCAATGAAGAAACAGTACGAGGAGATACTCGACTACTCTAAACTCCAAGTTGCAGTTGAAGAGCAACTGAGTAACTATAATTTGTTGACTGACAAGCCGATGGACTTAGTGTTATTCAGTTTTGCAGTAGAGCATCTTCTGATTATTGCTCGTATTTTGAAACAGCCAAGTGGAAATGCCCTTCTAGTAGGAGTTGGAGGATCAGGCAGGCAAAGCTTAACTAAACTGGCTACAAAGATATCGGATTATGAGCCGTTCCAGATTGAGATTACCAAAACATACGGCAAATTAGAGTGGAAGTAGGACCTAAAGAAGATTCTAAAGCAATCAGGAGGTAAGAATATGCCGACTGTGTTCCTATTTACTGACTCCCAAATCAAAGACTAAAGCTTTGTAGAAGATATCAACAACCTTTTAAATACTTACTAGGTACCTAACCTATTCCCATCAGACTAAAAAGCAGAATTGTTAGAGCTCGTTCGACCTATAGCTAAAGCTTAAGGCAAAGCCACTGAGGGAACCCCTACTCAACTCTATAGCTTCTTCGTTTAAAAATGCAAAAAGAATCTGCACGTTGTACTGGCCTTCAGTCCTATTGGAGATGCCTTTAGAACTCGTGTTCGTATGTTCCCTTCACTGGTTAACTGTTGTACAATAGATTGGTTCCAATAATGGCCGCAGGATGCGTTGTTGTGGGTGGCTCGAAGGTTCTTGAATGCTGTTGACATGTAGAATGATACAAGAGAGAAGTGTGTGTAGATGGTGCAGTATTTCCATGAGAGTACTTCTAAGTGGGCGAAAGATTTCTTTAAGAAGCTAAAGCGAAAATACTATGTCACGCCCACCTCCTACATTGAGCTAATTACGACATTTAAGAACTTGTTGGGAGAGAAACGTAAGTAAGTGCAGCAGAACATAAACAAGTATGAGAACGGATACGAAAAGATCATCAATACGGAGAAATCAGTAGAAGGTATGCAGAAGAATTTGATTGAACTGCAACCAAAGCTTAAAGAAGCTGCCGTTAATACTGAGATTAAGATGAAGGAGGTATCTGAAAAGAAAGCAGAAGCTGATGTTCTTGCAGGAAACATTCAAAAGGAAGAGGCTATTGTACAAGTTGCCGTCAATTAGGCTAACGCCATCAAAGAGGATTGCGAGAAAGACTTAGCGGAAGCCCTGCCTGCTCTCAAGTCAGCCGAAGAAGCACTGAAGGTGTTGGATAAGAAGAAGCTAGATTTACTAAAGACAATGAAGAGTCCTCCACAGATTATCAAGGTTGTGATGAAAGCCTTATGCATAGTAAAGTACCCTAAACCAACAGAAACCTTCAAAAATCCGGAGACTCTGAAGATTGAAGTTGATTGGTGGGCAGCCTCTATGAAGCTTCTAGGTAATGTCAAGCTGCTAGATGAGCTGGTTGAATTCGATATTGAAAACGCTGACGAGCAGCTTATTTTTAACTTAGGGAAGTATCTCAAAGACCCTGCTAATGTTCCTATGTTGTAACTGGATGCAGTCTAAAATGCTTCCACAGCTTGTAAGTGTATCATCATGTGGTTGAATGGTATCCACTCTTATTATTTTGTGAACAAAAAAGTAAAGCCGAAAAAGATTGCTCTTAATGAGTCACAAGTTAAGGTGGCAGGACTCAACGCTCAACTAGCCTAAAAGCAGAAACTTCTGAAAGCAGCTAATGACAAGGTAGAGGCTTTAAACAGTTAACTTCAGTCCACTATCAGATACAAGTAGAAATTAGAAAGAGAGTACGATGATTGTTCAAAACAATTGGTGAGAGCAGTTCAACTTATTGAAAATCTTGGGGGGTAGAAGGGTCGATGGGGAGAACTAGCCGTTCAACTGAAGCAATTCTATAAGAACCTTACTGGAGATATTCTGGTTTCTTCAGGGCTGATTGCTTATTTAGGAGCATTTACAAGTGCTTTCAGAGGGTAAATTACTACAGAATGGGTTAATGAGTGTATAGCTAAGAAAATTCCCTCTTCCGAGAGTTTCAGTCTGCAAACTACTCTAGGCGATCCAGTGAAAATAAGATAGTGGAATATTGATGGTCTCCCTTCCGACTCTTTCTCTATTGAAAACGCTATCATCATCTTTAAGTCAAGAAGGTGGCCCCTATGTATCGATCCTCAAGGACAAGCAAACAAGTGGATAAAGAAGATGGAACAAACAAAAAAACTACAGATAATAAAGCTCTCTGACTCAGACTTCCTGAGAACATTGTAAAATTCTATTCAGTTCGGTATTCCAGTCTTGTTAGAGAATGTCGGGGAGGAACTTGACCCTGCCTTAACTCCGATCCTTCTAAAACAAACTTACATGAAAGGTGCCGCAACATTCATAAAATTGGGAGACCAAACTATTGAATACTCATCAGCATTTAGGTTCTATATCACTAGTAAGTTCAGAAACCCTCACTATTTGCCCGAAATATCTACAAAGGTCACCTTAATCAACTTTATGATCACTTACGAGGGACTCAATGATCAGTTACTGGGTATCATTGTGAAGAAAGAGCGTCCAGATTTAGAAGAGGAGAAATAGAGGTTGATCTTGGAAGGAGCATCAAACAAGAAACAACTTTTTGAAATTTAACAGAAGATTCTGCAGGTATTGAGTAGCGATAAGAACATTCTGCAGGATGAGTAGGCTATTGAAGTATTGACTGCATCCAAATTGAAGAGCAACTAAATTAAATAAAAGCAGGAGATTGCATAAATCACAGAAAAGAATATTGATGCAGCTCGGCAAGAATACAAGCCTGTCAGTCAAGAAGCCTCATGCCTATTCTTCAGTATTTCAGATTTAGCGAATATCGATCCTATGTACCAGTACTCCCTGACTTATTATATTGACCTCTTCACTCAGTCTATTCTCAAGAGCGAAAAATCAGGAAACTTGACCATCAGACTCAAGCATCTCAAATCTTACTTCCTGTATTCTTTGTATTCAAACATCTGTAGGTCCTTATTCGAGAAGGATAAGCTACTATTCTCATTCTTACTGTGTCTTCGACTGGCTGAGTTCAAAGGGACCATCACTTCAGAATTTACTAGGTTCTTGCTGACTGGTGGTGTGGCTCTTGACTAGCAACTGCCACCTAAGCCATAGAATTCTGATTGGATATCTGCAAGGAGCTGGGGATAGATTGATAGGCTATCGAAAATAGGTAACTTCAAATACTACTTTGACTCAATCAACGCATAAACACCTAAATGGAAATCCATCTATGATTCTCCAGAACCACAGAATGCCCCATACCCAGATTCAGTCAAGGATAGGTTCAATTCATTTGAAAAACTGCTGATTCTAAGGACCATCCGCCCAGATAAACTTATTCCTGCAGTACAAGGCTTCGTCGTTGAAGAGTTGGGGGAAAAGTTCATTAGTCCACCAGCCTTCGATCTAGCAAAGATCTATTCAGACTCTTCTTCAACTACACCACTTATATTCATTCTAAGTCCAGGATCAGATCCCTTTGCCAGTTTAAATTCCTTCTCTATTATTAAAAAGAAGAAGATATCATCAATTTCGCTGGGGCAGGGTCAAGGGCCTTTAGCCCAAAAGATGATAGCCGACGGACAGAAGACAGGCGACTGGGTGGTCCTTCAAAACTGTCACTTGGCTGTAACATGGATGCCTACTCTATAAAAGATTTGTGAATAGTTCAGTCCAGACCCATCCATCATTAATTCCGATTTCAGGTTGTGGCTGACATCCTATCCTTCAGAGAAATTCCCTACAGCTATCTTGCAGAATGGTGTTAAGATGACCAACTAACCTCCTAAGGGTCTAAAGGCTAACCTAACTGGTTCCTACCTGACTGATCCTATCTCAAGTCCGGAGTTCTACGAGGGGAACAAGAACCAACCAGAGAATCTCAAAATCCTGATATACTCTCTAACATTCTTCCATGCAGTAATTCAATAAAGGAGAAAATACGGGCCTTTGGGTTGGAATATTGGTTATGAGTTTAATGAGTCAGATCTGCGTATTTCCGTAAGGCAGCTGAGGATGTTCTCGGATTAAAATGACAAAATTCCCTTCGCAGCTCTTAAGTATCTCACAGCTGAGTGTAACTATGGAGGGAGGGTGACGGACGATAAGGATAGAAGACTCATCACGACTCTTTTAGATGACTACTTCAATGACTAAGTACTAAATAATCTTAATTACTCCTTCTCTCCTGATCCTGCATTCAAAGTACCCCATTTAAATAGCCACGAGGAGTATCTTGAGCACATTAAAGGCTTACCCCATCTCATCCATCCGAACGTATTCGGATTCCATGCTAATGCCGATATTACAAAGGACATCAACGAAACTAATTTACTTTTGTAGTCACTTTTACTATGTTCTTCACAAAGCTAAGAGTCTAAAGGTTTATCTCAGGAGGAAATACTGACTAAATTGGTGCAGACTATTCTGGGCGACTTCCCCAAAGAATACAATATCTAGGAGATCATGAAAAAGTACCCAGTAGAGTACAAATAATCTATGAATACAGTCCTCACACAGTAACTCACTAGATTCAATGGGCTCATATCGATTGTAAGGAGTTCCCTACACGATATCGGACTAGCTTTAGTCGGTAAGATCATAATGAGTACTGCTCTTGAAGCAGCCTCGAAATCTCTATTCAATGGTAAGGTCCCCGACATGTGGATGGCTAAATCCTACCCATCTCTAAAGCCACTGTCCAGTTACGTAAATGACTTAAGAACTCGACTCGCCTTCTTCCAGAAATGGATTGACTAGGGACCACCAGTAAACTTCTGGATTTCAGGTTTCTTCTTTACGCAAAGTTTCCTAACAGGTGTCCTCCAAAACTTCGCCAGAAAGTATACCATACCTATTGACTAGATAGTATTCGACTTCGAGGTAAAATTTATTATAATTTAGTATGAAAAATAGGCTCCAGAAGTAAAACCTGAAGATGGTGCTTTTATTTAGGGACTATTCATCGAGGGAAGCAAGTGGAACTACACAAAAATGGAGCTTGATGAGAGTGACCCTAAGGTATTGTTTGTGAAGTGCCCTGTGATCCTGATGAAACCATCCCACAGTTCCAAAGTTTCCTCCTTTAAACACTACAACTGTCCAGTTTATAAGACATCAGCAAGACGAGGAGTCTTAAGCACAACAGGACACTCTACAAACTTCGTGATGATGATTAGGTTACCAACTTCTGAAGAGCAGAAGCATTGGATAAAACGAGGTGTGGCCCTGCTTACACAGTTGGATGATTGATCAGCTATTCAAACAATATTATTCATTATGCATTTGGTTACTATTTAGCTGAGGATTGAATAGAATAACCTAAAAAGAATAGATTTATGGCAGACTGGGATACTCAGTATGTAATAATAATGATTTATGCATGATTTAACTCCTAACTGGGTTTTATCTATGTCAATATTTTTCATTCAGCAATCAATACTTCTATTTAGACAATAAGATGCTATCGTCATTTCTCTGCTCCAAAACTGCCTAAGTAACTATATCCTGTGGATAGCGAATAAGATCAATAATGAGACAACATTTGGTTGCAGAGAATATAAATAACAAATGGAGGAGTTCACAAAATATCTTGGCGGGTACTCTAAAAGGTTCACTAGCCTCCCAAAAGGTCTCAACCAGGAGTTTATCGAGCTCCTCTCCTCAGATAACCAGAGCGACTTTGCCGCTCGTCTGCTTGCTAACCTACTCTCAAGCAATCTCTCGGTATTTAAATACCTGCATCGACTGAAGGAGTTCGCTCTCTACATAGAGTATCCCAAGATTGACCTCAGCTAGACTATCGGATACCTAAACTAGATTTAACAAACTCTGAACAGTATCAACATGCTCAAATAGACGATGGTCTCCCTTCTGAAAGCGGAGTACTCCTTAAGTGACATCCTGAAGAATTTGGCAGAGGCACTCAGGCATTCGCAAGGGAATTCGGAGACAATGCTGTAGAGGATAGCGAGACAGTTCGGCAAACCCTACAGGTAGTTGTAGCAGCGAATACAGCTGCTCCACCCAAATTAGTAGGCTCTGAAAGCCCTAACAACTGCCTACACGCAGGAGATTAGGTAAGTATTTAGTAAAGAATTGATGCACCAACTGGATACGACTTCAGTCAGCGCTAGATCCTCAGAACTGTTACAGGAGCTCAGCTGGATGTACGGTATTCCAGTAAAGAATGATGGCCCTTCCCACTTCGACTAGCATCTAAAATCAGTGGTGAGTATATGGAACAAAAAGTAGAAGCAATACCAGATTAAGCTGGAGAGGTTCGAGCCTCTGCTCAATAGAGCAGTTGACAGCCTTCTGGCAGATGAAGCGAAGAACGGAGCGGTGCCTGAAGTGATAGAGTACCTGAGAAAGGCAGACCAGTTCAAAACAGCAGTCAACTATTGCTGTATGATGATCTATCTTTGGGCCACTCAGCGAAGACTAGTCTGGGGAACGTTGTAGCAGACCCTGGATATCAGCCCAACTGACAAAGAGAACACCTGGAAATGCATTTAGCTCATTGCCAATTCGCCTTCATTCGGCATTCCCTGCTCCCTCAAGATATTCATGTTCTACTTCGAACACCAGCTCCTCCTCAACAGCCTCACAATGGCTTCCTACTCAGAAGCACTGGAGGAGCTCACAAACAACACTGTTCAGAACTAAAGTGCCCAAATTATGACCCGGCGCACAGTCGAACACGCGCATTTCAGAGCCTACTAGATCTGTCTATTCTACAATGTTTAGTACCTGGACTACTGCCTCAAAGTCCTACAGACTTTCGAGGGGACTGTCGATTACAAACTTGCAGAGGCGACCTTAGACCAGCTGCTATTGTGTTGCGTTTACAGCGGTTTCCTGCTGAAGACGGGTCGCCCTCTCAATTTCAATGAGATCCTGACTGCCTACAATACTCTGCAGGTGAGGGAGGCAAACATCGGCTGGGTGCAAGAGCCGTAGTTGAGCATAATCGACTACTATAACCAACGTTTTGTTAAAGTCGTCTCGGCCAGCGAGTAGATCAAGGCAAGCGTTCACTCACCAGCCGATATTCAGGCACTGAGGAAGGACTTCCTTCAAGTGATGGAGGCGAGCTAGATCTTTAGGATTGCTCAACCCCTATGACGATCTAATTAAATATTCAGATAAATAAAACGTATTAGCTGGTCGAACAATCACCTCGGCTTCAAAAAGTAAGGCATGTGTCTTTTCTCGCTGTTGATGCTATTGTCTTATGATGCGGTTGACCAATTCTGTTCGTCAACTCGGCAGCCTCTTAGAATTAGTATCTTATTTGCGTAGGTTTAACTTTCTGGAACTTCTTCGAAAGATCATTGAATTGGCTGGTCTGGGGTTTTTGCTGTCCCAACGAATATAAAAATTTTCATTGAACTTCTCACCTTTTTATTACTAAATCTATCTCATTACATATATTTCCTTAAGCTGCTTTTAAATTTCTTCATCTTTCATGTTGTAATATTCGTTGGGAGTAATAATAATTAATATGACACTTTTGAAGCACTTTTTCCCCCACATATCCTCGAGCTTGCCAACATCAAACTTGATACTACTTGCCCTTGGATAGCATTTCTCCACGACCAGGATAGCGTCAATAGTAGATGATGAATATCTATGAGCCAGATAGTCTTTGACAGAATGAGCTTTTACCGTTGCCACTCGTCCCAACGACAATTACGTTCTTAGGTTCGTACATAATAATGATGACGCTAAAAAATCAAAGCTATTTAAGCATCGAATAATACTAGTATTCGAACTTCACCAAACATGCCGTTTTCAGTATTCGCAGAGAGCAACAAAGCTCAGCTTCTCTGCTTGCCTCCTGGTCCTCAGATATTATTTCTGAGCTCCGAATATTTTACTGACTATATTCAAAGCATTTTTTAAGGCTCTAAGTGCACAGGTAGTTTTAAGTTACGCTTCAGCTGGATAATTGGTTATAAAGAACTTGAGGTTTCGTGAATTCGGTATCGTTACTGCATTATGATGTTAGGTAAATGCAATGTGTAAGGGATGTGAGCAATGCCATCAATACCTAAGTCTGAGCCGAGCATCTGTATACGGTAGCCAGTAAACTCCATTGAAAAGTGTTAAGACCATCCAGGCAAGGTAATATAATTTGGTGTATATTTCAAGAAGCATCGTATAAAATAAAGATGTAGGCCAATTTGTAGGACGTTATGGAATACAAAAACATACTAACTATTGTAGATAGATTAGATTAGATAAACGGTCAGACCGTCATGAGACAGCCCTCCTCGCACCAGGCGGTGCGTGGTTGGGCTGCCGACAAGAAGAAATATTGTAGATATTAGAGCACGAAACAGCATTAGTCCAGGCAAACTGAGTGCTACTAGGGCATAAC
This sequence comes from Hydropsyche betteni, assembly GCA_028571205.2. NCBI lineage: Eukaryota > Metazoa > Arthropoda > Insecta > Trichoptera > Hydropsychidae > Hydropsyche > Hydropsyche betteni. The sequence goes on along the minus strand of JAOXNN020208390.1, from coordinate 44,394 downwards.
ATCGGAAAGATAAATAAACTTAATTTCTCTGGAAAATAACGAGGATAGGGCGGGAACTAGGTAGGAACAACTGTATGAAGGAAAGTGTATTAAAGCATAGTCGAAGGGTATTTGTTTGTAAAGTAGTTTAGGTTGTTATCTGCCTAAAGTTGATCAGATGATAAGTGCAAGATATTAGAGTAACGATGGCAAACGATCAACAACATAACATCTGAAATTCATTGATAAGTAGAACGATATATGCTGTAAAGTAGCCTAAGCTATCTGAAATTCATTTTATAGATAAAGTTTCATTTGTATGGCTAACTTTTCAGACGAGAAGTTCGAACAGATTTTCTCCTAGAAGGCGCCCACCTTCAACACCAAGATGAAGGAGTACAAGGACAGGGTTCTAGCTAACGACCAGTAACCAGTGTCATTGAGTAGGGGATACGATCCACAACTGCGTACGAGTAATAGCCAAACTGCTCATCAATAAGGACTTGGAGCCCATGCCCAAACTCATGCTCATCAAAGTATTTTGTTCGACTACCAAGACACTCAAGGACTTCTTTTAGACTGGAGTCTACGGCATGGTTGTTCTCATCGAGACTGAAATACTGCCGGTTATGCGTACGATTGCAGTATTCAACAAGAGCAGTACTGACCCGAACAGGGGGAAGACTTACTTCGCTGCCCTGGCCAAAAAGTCGTAGCAGAAAGATGAATACGAGAAGATTGGCAACAGTTTTCTGAGGTTTGTATTGGAGTGCGTGGAGATGTGGGCCAAAATAAAGCCTAACTACTACCTCACTGACATCGACCTGCCAGCGTACCCTTCTGAATTCACCAAACTCTACAACTAACTGCTCAAATAGTAGAAGGTTGCTTTCTGCGATAAGCCCTCCTACTTTAAGGAGGGAGATGTAGCTAGAATAAGGTAAGTGTTCAGGGTTAAGTCGGAGAACATACTCGAGGATGCTGCCGCTTACGTCGAGTATTACTCAGTCGCCCTTTAGCACTGTCTTGAGAATAACATGAACGACGCAGACATACAGACCCTTCGCAGGCTCCTTAAACTCCCAGATATCATGTTGGTGGAGGACATAACCAGAATACTGATCGATTGCATGTTGAGTAAGCAAAGCTCCAACAAATCGAAGTGTAACGCTCTGGATTTCCTTAACTAGATAATGCAGGATGGTGTTTTAGAGACTATCTATCAGGTTTCAGGCTTGTGCTTACAGGTGGAGAAGATAGTGAACCAAATAGACTCCAAAGAGACTTCGCTAAAGAGAGGATAGAAGCTGTTCAAGACAGACCCTGAGCTTTCCAGCAAGTTTTACAACCAACTGCTCAGGATGATATCTATTTGGAGTGAGGTGATACCAAAGGATCCACTGGGCAGTGGCAAGGAGTCGTCTTTTAAATTGGTGTACGAGCGCATGGGCAAGAAATACGAGTTTCCTTATGTCAACGACGCTAACCTCAAGAAATTTGCAGCCACCTACACAGCCAATATGAGGCTACTCACTCCGATAAACAGGTAGATAGCAGAGCGACTGATAGAGTAGGAAGCCGAAAGATAAAAAGAGAAGAAGGCAGCTGCAGCAGCAAAAGGAGGTGAAATACCGAAGCGTCCGCCAGTCAAAGAGACTCAGCCAGGCCCAAAAATCCCTAAGAGCATGGTCGATCAGACTCTCACCGAGAGGTATGTAACTCTGGACAGGATATACTCCCACTTTGCAGTAATGAAGAATATGGATGATCATGACTGGCTGGACCAAGCGACAGAATACATCGAATAGTTCAACAAGACGTTTGACGACTACATGGAGAGTAACATTGAGATGTCCGACTTCGAGGAGATGATAGACAGGGGCTTAAACTACACTGAAACCAATCAGAAGATTATCGAGTGCATTGACACTAAGGGCAAGAGTGAGGAAGACAAACTGAAGGATATCAGGATGCTAGTGCAGGAGCTCAACAGGATGCCTGATGCCGAGATGAAGAAAGTACTGGAGCCAGTACCCAGTTAGCAAAGCATAAAGTAGTAGAAGTAATCAAAACTAAAGCAATAGGAGGAGAGACGCCAGCAGGAGCAGAAAAAACAACAGGAAGAACTTAAGAAGCAGGACGAGCTCAGGAGGCAATAGTCCCTAAAGAGGCAGGAGGACTAGAGACGAAGACTAGAGTAGTAAAAGAGGAGGCAGGATGAGTAGAACAAGAAGCAGTAATAGTTAAAAAAGAAGCAGTAGTAGCTCAAAAGGCAAGAGTAAGAGCGAAGGCAGAAGGAAGAGGAAAGGAAGAAGCAGTAAGAAACTATCAGAAAGCAAAAGGAATAGTAGAGGAAAAGAGAGTAGTAGGCACTTAGGAGGCAAGAGTAGCAGAAAAGACGGGAGCAGGAGCAGAAGCAGCTGTAGATAAAAAAGCAAGAGGAGCTGAGAGTACTCGAGGAAAAGCGAAGGCTTGACTAAAAGAAGAGAGCGGAAGATCTGTTGAGGTAGCAGCAGAGAGCCAAGTAACTGAAGCAGCAGTAGGAGCGATAAACTCAGTAGCGGACGTAGGCAGAGAGAACGAGATAGAGAAAGAGACTCGAAGAGGAGCAGCGGAAGTCTAAGTAGGCAGCAATGAAAAGAGAGAAGGAGGAAATGTTGTTGAGGGAGTACGAGTAGATGGAGGAGGAAAAAAAGAAGAAGAAAACTAGCAAAGATTCGTCATCTTAGTTTCAAGTCTCTCTCGCCCGGTCTAACAACCTGCTCGCAACGAGTAAAAGCGCATCTCAAAATCCGGAGCAGAAAAAGAGCCAGCAATCCAGCGACTTACCCCTGAATGATATCCCTCCAGTTAGTCCTATGTTTCGCAAACTTTAGGCAGGCCGATAGTCTAATACCACCTCCATGATTGAACCTGGGATAGGGATACACTCCACGATCCCTCCTCTTTCCTCTGAGAGGTAAAAAATTCAAATCGATAGGACGATGAACCCTGTTATTCATATCTCAGAGCCCGTTCCTAACTACCCAGACTCAGGTCTAACTGCCAAGTTTAGATAATAATCAAGACTTAACAATCCGTCAAGCTTCAACCAACCACCACTTTCTCCTTCTGTAAATACCAATGGATTCCACAGTTTTGCAACCAAAAGTCGAAACAATGATGTACCGAGCGAACTCCATTACAGACCGCCTAGTCATACAGAGATTGGAGAGTAGAATTTTGATAGTAAGGTGAATTAGTCCTAGGAACAACCTCGAAATATTAACATAGGCGAAAGAACTAACCCAAAACCTATGGAGAGAGGAAGTAGGCCTTAGACACCTCATTCTATGAAGACGCCTGTCATGGAATAATTTTTTGTGGGCAACCAGTCGAGCAGTAGGTTCGAAAAGCCAGAAACTCCTGCTCCAGAAACACCCCAGAGGTTGATTGGCAGACAGGAGACTCCTCCCCGGAGACCAAGCTTCGACGAATGGTCCTAAATCTTGTAGCCTTAGTTGTAACCTTTAGACTACTCATTTTACAATAATGAGGAAAAGAGGCCTTCTACTGCGGCTGCTCAGCTGAGTTTCAAGAATGTGTTTGAAACTGATAAGTTCCTGTTGCCTAGCAAGACAATAAGTGGCCGATAGAAGATATTTTGGCTTGAACAGGACACTCAGATTCTAAACCAAAGCAGAATGAGAGCTGATTCAGTAAGGGCGAGCACTTCCCAGGGCTTCTATCCGAAGGTTACCAACCAGTTCCACCAGTCTTTCGTCACCCTCCCTGAGGTTCTCGCAGAAAGGTCTGAGAAGTTTGACGGCTAGCTCAAAATTCTTAAGCAAAGGCACAGACATGAGGTGGACGTGCTTGAAGAAAGGATAAAGAAACTTGAGAGGGAGCTTAAGTAGAAAGATAGAACCATAAACGACCAAAAGCAATAGATAATGAGTATAAGGTAGGGATCAGTGTCGGGAAGAGGAGGTCTTACTGGCTCTATCGGCATGACCCCACAACGGGCTGAATACTTGGAGCAATAAAACTAACTTCTCAAGGAGAGGCTGAAAAAGAACTCCTACACTGAAAAGAATTCCAGGTACGAACCCTCGTGGTCAGCAGGCACCCTTTCTCCCAGCTCTTCCCAAGCTCTAATGATAAATAAGATTAAGAACGCCTTCAAATAGCCTCGAGGTCGTCTGTTCATAATGTCAACATACGATCCGTATTTGAGTGATTTAATAAGCGATGCAAGATCGAAGAAGCTGATGCTCAAGAATAAAGAGCTCCTGTTTCAAAATATGGTCCTGGAAGTAGGAGCCATTATCTCTCACGACAACACTCTGAAGGTGGCACTCTTCATCCAGTCTCAGTCACCCGTGCAGAATTTTAAAATCAACCTGATAGCGAAAGACGGTTCACAGCCGATGAACACCTTTAAAGTATCCTCCTACCCTAAGCTATTCACTTCAACCATATTCCCAGGCAAACAGTAAAAGCTCATTTATTCCTTCCAAAACCCGGCAGACGTTCCTTTTAGCGTTCCCTACCTCTCGATTACTTACAGGTATGTCTAATCTTACTCAGAGCTGATAACGAAGATAAGGATGCCACAGTTCTAATGCCCTGTGCCTTCACCAGGTTCGTCAATTACTATGAGGCTCCCGCAGAAGAGTTCAAGAGGCTTTTCAAATCCTGTAAAGATGAGGTGGTGTACAATACCCCGACCATATTCTACAACAGACGTATCCTTAAAGACCACACTGCTCTCTAGCAGTACATTCCCAAGGTCAAACTGCTCAACCCTCACAAGGCAGGACTTTACGAAGAGGGAAGGGTTGATCTGAAGTACGGTGTGCGTGTCCACTACAAATAGGCTGTGTATCTCATAAGAGCCAGCTTCAAGTCCAACCATTCTGTGTTGTGGCAGGGGGCAGTACTCGCAGTAGAAAATAGTGACGCTCCCCTAGCCTACAGCAACGCATGCAAGGCACTGGAGTTCCTGCTAGCAACTTTGGCCTGTTTGTTTTCTACAGATAAGCCTTCGAGAGCCTGATATATTATGTTTTACGCTTTATAATAATAATTACCATAATCATGATAGTCCGTCAGCTCGGCAGATTAGTCACAGCCCCTTTAAGAATGACCGTCTCCTGCAGTGGGTTCTCCGACAAGTGGAAGGAACGCTAGGACGCAGCAGAGAACCTTTTCATCAATCAAAAATAGAGTAATAATGCATTGATGCAGAATAACTCTTGAAGAAGTTGCTTAAGAGGGTAGAGGGGGAAGGATCATCTGCCCACCAGCATGAAGATGAGTTCGAGTAGGCCCTGTGCCGAACAATGAAAAAACACAACATCACTAATGAGTTGCTGTAGACTGATATCATCAACCTACACAATAAACATCGTTGATTCAGTATTGTTTGGATATTATTTATAATTATGGACATCAAATCCGCCATCAAGGCTGTAGGGGATTGTAACAGGTATCAGGTTTACACCATCCTCTTCGTGAGTTTCAAGTGGATGATTGTCGCCTTTCTGATTCTAGGACCTAGCTACCTTTTCATAACACCGACCTTCACCTGTGGAACTAAAACTCGGGTGAGCTAGGAAGAAGCATGTGGTATGATCCACCTCTGCAAGATAGAGAACCCTTATACAGTTACAGCAGCCAACAAACTTTACTGTGACGACAGGTATATTCGAGATGGGCTATTGTCTAGTGAATACATCGGGAGTGTTGCAGGGTTAATAATTCTCTCAATTTTGGCTGATCAGCTCGGCAGGAAGCTCATAATAAACATAACACTCCTAATATCTCTGCTGGGGAGTATCGTTATGGGGCTGGGCGCTACCTACAATAACTACTGGGCCACTGGTGCTGGAATAGTGCTGATGGGATTGGGTGGATACTCCCTGTCGATAGTGTCGTTTATCTATTTGGGAGAGGTATGTAGTGACCGCTGGAGGCAGTTCAGTATAATACTGAGCTACACATTTTGGTAATGAGTGAAGTAACATAGGGCAATTGCAGAGATGTTATTCTATCCCATCATAACTTACGCCCCCGACTGGAAGTTCATGGTGCTATGGGCGATGATAGTCCCACTAGCAGTGTTGACGATATTGGCGTATGCACTAGTCGAAACTCCATAGTTTTAATACACTAGATCTAAATAACGATGCCTTGAAGTTCTGAATTACATCGCTAAGTTCAACGGAAAGAATCCATTGTCACCTGAAGAGTTGTAACCCCTGAGCCAATCAAGAATAGTGGTGCATTATTAGATCAAAGATACCCTGTTGAAGTTTCGGTTCCTGTTTCCTCTGATAATCCTGAGTTTCTCCCAGATATGCAACAACGGAATGTACTACATCACCCAATACTCTGTCAACCAAATAGGATCGAGCTTCCAGATGAATATGTTGGTTGTAGGAGCACTTGAGTTCGTAGGATATTTCATCACAAGTACTTATTCTATTAGTTAGATATATACTGTCACAAAATGAAACGAAAAATATGGCTCATAGTCTTCATGTCCCTCTCTGGAATTATAGGCGTCTTGTTTCAGTTTGTGTTTCGTAGTTAGGAATCTGCTAGTAACTGGGATACCGAAAGATACCTTGAAACTGCAGTCATTGGAGTGAGTCGACTAGCTAATAGTAAGCGTTATATTAATTTAGCATTCGGATTTGCATTGTTCTCGTTACTGACTACTGAGTCCTTTCCCCAGAGTATAAAAACAACGGGAACTGGAATAGTTGAGGCGATGTCCAACCTGGGAAATATGGCTTCTCCGTTTCTAGTTACATTTTCCTAAAAGCTACATGTGCAGTCAATGTTTATTGGAGGAATAGTATGTATAGCTGGAGCGTTATCTCTACTTCTAGCTAAATAAACTCTGGGGGTTAAATAAATTGAGTAACCAAAGTAAAGAACGGAGTCTTCAGTAACAGAACCTCTGCTCACACAGTCAACGATGGAAGCTAATGCAGCTCAGACGGAGGTTCAGACCAGAAACTGAAGAATTTATTAGATATCATAGACATATTTGTAAATTAAATCAATGAGTATGCTATTATATGTATGTTTATGCCCACAGTAACTTCCCCTGTTTGTAACGTTTGATTACGACCACCCCACAGATCAGTACTAGGCTTGATAGGATAAGCGGGATCATTACAAGAATCCAGAATAAAGTGCTACTTTCGTAGTCTTCTACAAGTTCGACGCATAAATCCCAAAACTGGTTCCTACAGCACAGGTTAGTTGAACCGTAGTGCTAGTCTAAAGATGCCTTCAGAGCCGTATTGATGCTATAAGAGTAGTAGAGAAACTCTGTAACTGGGTAGACAGCCACTTAGCTGAGTACCCCATATTCAAGTTTATTGAAGTTCCACCCAATACGATCGATGTAGCCGTCCTGTGAAACATCCTTCTCTAACATGATAAACTGAGAAATATTGATGACTTGAGCTGGGCTACGGTGGTAAACTTTGAGGTAGAGTCGCTAGTCGTAGTCGAACCTACAGGTGAGTGCCATGGTATTTCCGAATTCATTCGCCATTTATTAGTTTCGGCATCCCATGTAATCTGCGTACACTTTGGATATGGATACGTCAGACCATGTTACAGTCACCTATGCGATGACAAAATCAGTAGTTATTAGGAAATCCCCACTCTACTCACTTATTCGGATAAGCTGGTACTGAAAGAGGTTGGATAGGGAAGGAGTAATCTGTACTCTTTTGAGTTCTTAGCCAAAATCAACTATCTTGTATGTCTGCAGCTGAATAACACCCTTCTGAAACAGTAGTCTCGCATTAGCAATGTATTTGTTTGAAGATTGGAAGGTTAGAATGAGTATGTAGGCACCAGGCTATGGTTTGGATATACAGGACACATTGATCTGAGATATTTCCAGCTGGCTAAACCCAAAGTCTTTACCACTAAACTCATAGATCAGAGTATGCCGAGGATTGTTATCTTCCGACACAAACACTCCTATTTTGTGATCAACTCCCCTACGACAGTCATAGCCTCTAAACAGTACAAAGTCCAAGTACCTATTAGCAGGAATATCAACAAACACAAAGAACTCTAAGATGTCTAGGTGTGAGTTACCTGAGAAATTGATAGGAATGTCTTAGGAATCGACCAAAATAAAGTCTTAGAAGGCGTAGTCCCATGAGGCACTCTACTTGATGAACTTTTTGAAAGTGTAGTTACCATCATCTGTGACATTGAGTCCTATAAACACCCACTTGTCTGTATTGATGAACTGTTTGATAGGGTTGCCCCATACTTCCTTCAATACATCGTTGGAGAATTTGGTGGTTTGGTTGTGATCATTCTACACCACCCAAATACCACTGACACACTTCATAAATAGCCAATTTTTAGAGGTTACTTTATCGTTAGTGGCGATATTACCGCAAGTATCATTAATAGAAAACACTGTACGACCGAACTCAGTAGACAGATAATTCAGTTAATTACCAGCGATATTGCAGCTGGCTATAGGCCCTACAAATAGATTTTCGAGCTGCAGCTAGGTGGAAGGTTGATAATTGAGCTGAGGTTATTTGACAGACAGAGTGATGTTTTAGTATATGAAGTCGAAATCGAAAGTAATTCTTTTTTTGGCTATTGTCAATACATTGTAGCAGTCTACTGATACAGCTGCTTAGTTTAGGGCTGACTTAGAGTGCATACGGAGATGCAGGGTGGATGGTACATAGTATACCATCTTCAATAGGCCATCGTTGTCGAGGGATACTGTACAGTATTACTGCCATTGACTTTGAGAATAGGAGTACAGTTGGTCAGATATCTCCATGTAGTTATGGAACGGTTAGCAGGGAGTGATACCCACGAGAGAGTTGAATCGACTAGCTTCCAGAGCGTAACTAAGCATGTAGCAACTGTTGTTTTTGATAGTTTGTACAACTAAGAATCCGTTGTTGTAGTAGGCGATAGTATCGTTGGTGGAGTTTATCCTGTAACCATACATAGGGAATAGCTTTCCGACTGGAAATGCATACTTCTATTAGCAGTCGATGCATAGAACGTCATAATAGACTGCTCTGCCGCCTTTCAACTCTACTGCCACAGCCCGTTAGGAAGAAATAATCAACCTTGATCCTGCTTATGCTTGATGGGAAGACAGTAGCCGACTTTGACCATTCATGTAGAGATCCACTGAGAGCATATGATAAAGGTCATCCTTAGTTTTGGCCATAAAAGCTCCTTTGGTGAGATAATCAACAATAAAATCAGAGTAGAGTTCAAAACCTTTAATAATGACAGTAGCTTATCTTACTTTAGAGTAAGGGTTTAGAGATCCATATTTGGAAGGGAGCCTCCGAACCTAAAGCTGTATGGTTTGGTTAGTATCCTGCAGAATGGACACCATATGAGGTGAAGTAGCCACAGCTTTGAAGAATGTCCTAAAATAGACAGTCAGATTCATTGTGTTTGGAGGTGTGTACCTTTAAACTAGTTTAATTTATGACTAACCCACTGAATAGATATCTACGTATTATCCGTGAGACTTATAGCTGATGAGCAGTATTTATTGGAAGGATGAACACTAGAAGATAGCTGATTAGGCATAAAACACCTGGGAATGGATTGATTATATGGTGTACTAACGAAGGTTTATGTAGTATATGCCTATCCTCAACTGACTATCTTGTAGGACTAAGTACTGCATGCGAACATTCTCAGCATCGTCATCAGCCAATCTGAACATTTTGTTGTAAATTAGTGGGAATGTAAGCTAACTTTTATCAGGGTCAATAAGTTGGTAGATAATACTATAATTGCTTATTATCTGCTTTTAGGAGAAACTCTACCCAGATCCTTGGACTACTTAGAAGATAGGTGCCGGACCGTCTACTTCGTCCCACAGCAACTCATTGATAACCAGGTTTATGGATCTAGATGTAATTTGGTTGGAAGAGAGTAGCACCTAAGACGTATTCTTCTTCAGAACCTTCAAGTCGAACTTAAATTCAATACCGCTTCCTTACATTCTAATCTTGCAGTCAATACTCTAGTTTCCAGAAATCATTCCTGCTGATATGTTGGCATAAACTCCATAAAAGTTATACGTCTCTATTGTTGTGAGGTTGGTAGTGTCTTGTAAATATAGAATTCTGAGCCTACTCTTCAGCATTCCGATCATAGGGTTTTGCGCAGCATATCCCAGAATTATGCCCTTTACGCTAGCCTTAAATGAGATGAGCTTATTGCTACCTCTTTTGTACACATACAGCATATCAGTGTTGGATGTTGTGTTAGGCACAACATAATAGTAGAATGACTCATCAACAAAATATTGAGAAAGGTCTTCGATTTATCTCTACATAAGCTGCTTTGCATTGATGATAAAGAATAGATTGTTCGGATTGAAAGTAATCTCACTGTTTATGATGTAGTTGTTAGACATTATAAAGAACTTAGAGTTGCCAATCTAGTCGTCTTACTACCTGTACATATCCACATAGCTTTATTGGGCGATTGGATTGTAGACACTCACAAACTGCACCTTAGTAATGTTGATGTAGAATATAGATAAACCCTACCTCTTCGTCAATACGGTTACGTAGTTGGTTATGTTCTAATATTAGGAATTGTTGTCTCTTATCTTTACATCCTCTTCAACAGCGAACAGTATTCTCTTGATTTCCGCTGTCCTTTCGTAGTTTTTGGATACATTAACGTAGGCTAAGTATGAAATTTAGGTTGGGCTCACCTTATACAAGTGGAAAGAGTCTTGTCGTTTACGATATACAATTAGGTAGTTCTAGTTCCTCTCCAATTGGTACGGTTCTGACAGCACGACTGTTTTATTCTATCGGGAAGTAATGTTAATTTATCCAATCAGCTGAGTGGCGGAGTGATCAAGAGAATACGAGGTGGTTTCGTTGAGGCTGATATCGAACGTGTCCATATAGAGAAGATTGCCTTGACGACACAGCGTATGCACCTTCTGACTGTAAACTCTCATGTCGCTACAGTCCTCATAGGCAAGTTGATAGTGAGAGTGGTTTGTAAGAGTGGGATGAATGTAGTCAAGATCGCGGGTGTCATCAGAAAACAGGATAATCTAGAGAGAGGATGTCAGGAAAACGCCCGTCTTTAAATCAAGATTTCCTGACTCAAACAACTCAACCTACATAGAAAGTGACGTACCTTGAGGATGGAGCTTTTGGGCCAGGGTTGTGTGCCGATCTTCTGTTTACCTTAAGAAAACACACTGCGAAGAGAAAGAAGTGGCTTTCCATCGACGATACACTGCTCTGGTTCGAATGTGGCATCTTGGCTGAGGTCACTGAGGTCAAAAACAGTATAATCTCCTTCTTCAAGGTAGAGGCGGCCGCTGTTGATGTTGAGCATGGAGTAGCATAAGTTAAGGACTAAGCCTAGTACGATTATCATTTGTAATTTATACAGTTGACTCTAATTGTTGTAGAATTAACTGCTATTAGCTGAAATTATCTGCAGAGTAGACGAATTTCTGCTATTTATGAAATATTGTCAATTTTATTGGGGTACTTATTAAATTAATAATATGCTTGTGAGGCTATGTTAGTAGGATGCCCAGCCGTTGAATAATTGTGTAAGGTTCAAGTAAATTAGTCTAGGTGTCGTAGCTTTAGTTTATATGGCGCAGTTATAAATTAGTAATTAATAATTTGATGGTGATCAGAGTGCGTGATATTCTGAGGAGGTGGGAGAGTACAATAAATTGTAAAGTTAGGATGCTGGTTTATTGCTTAAATTGTTTTTTTATACAGTAAGTAAATAAATCTCAATGGAGCTCAAACAGCAATCGTCCATCTCTTCTAATACGACCATCCACAACTCTGCCAATATTGCTACCTTCAGATAGCTGGGTGGAGTACGCAAAAAACAATAAGGAACGCCCGCACTTCTAGTTCGGAAGCCGCTTCAAGGCGCCGAGGGCTCGCTCCTTAGGCGAATTGTACAGCTAACCACCCGTAGCAATCCTCCCAGTGAAGTGAATCGTTTCATCAGCAGAATTGACTCTAAAAAGGATACCAAACCAACCGCAGCGAACTCCAAGGAGCCGACTGAAGGAGGAACCATACCATTGAGAAAGGGCAGTGTGGGGCAGGCTGCAGACACCATTCGCCAGTAGCTATTAACCCGTCTGAGTTGGTCTTCAGCAGTAATGCGAGAGGAGCCTGAAACACAAAATCGTATAAGGTTTAGAAATTAAATGCCTTTACAAAACCCCTTCCTAGTGTAGTTACTGGACGCACCCACCACGAAATAGGAGACTGAGTGCCCAAAGAGCCAGTATAATTTCAAATATGTATTGGGTAAAGGAGGATTTGGTAAGGTGTGGTGCGCAGAACACAAAAAGTCTAAGAAATAGTTTGCGGTTAAGGAAATGCTCAAGACCAAAATTATAACGAAGAAATCCATAAACTCAGTTGTTAACGAGAGGAATCTACTGAGCAACCTAAAGCACCCATTTTTAGTTAACATAATCCAGGCGTTTCAAGATAGGGAGTGCTTGTACCTGGCAATGGATTTGTTGTTGGGAGGGGATTTAAGGTACTACATTGGCAGAAGGCGCCGATTCAAGGAAGCCGAAACCCGCTTCTATATTGGTTGCATCATAGTAGGACTATAATATCTTCACTAAAATTCCATCATACACCGGGACATCAAACCTGAAAATCTTGTTATGGATGATAGGGGTTATCTAAGAGTCACAGATCTTGGGGTAGCTAGAAATTATAAGCCAGGGAACAGCGCTGATACTTCTGGAACTCCCGGGTATATGGCTCCTGAGGTGATGTGTAGGCAGGATCATACTTACACAGTGGATTACTATGCAGTTGGTGTGATAGCCTTTGAAATGATGATGGGGAAGCGTCCATACAACGGTAGAGACCGCCGATAAATTCGAGATAATATTCTAGCCAAGCAAGTACAGCTTACAGAGGATGATATCCCTAATGGGTGGTCTCTGTCTGCTATGGACTTCATTAATAAGGTACCTATTCAACTAATAACTTAGATGATACAAAGAAAACCTAACAACAGACTGGGTTGGAACGGCATAGCAGAGATTAAGAGTCACCCATGGTTCAAGAGTTCTGAGTTCGACTGGGGAAGATTATAAAACAAGTAGATGGGAGCCCCTTTCATTCCTAAACCGGTGCACTAGAACCAGGAGTACCTTGCCCAGATATCAGTGACCAGCTCAGACGATGAGCTTGACTAACAGAACCAGCTACTGTTAAGGCAGAAGATGGTGGAAGGTACAATTGAAGGGATGTAGATTTGTTCAAAGATTATGAGTTTGGATTGGAAAACAATCTGAATCTACAGAGGTAGCCAGCCTTATAAGGTGCTTGTTCCTTCTTACTATGAACCAAATCAGCTAACTAGGCGAACCAAAGCAAAGGCTTTGGATGTCCTGACTTTTCTATGGGATTTATATTCGGATATTCAGATCTACTATTCTATCTGTGGAAGTTAAGTGACATTATCAAATGTCGATAGACATGTTGTTAGGTTGTTGATTTGTGGAGGTTTCGGAGAGATTTAGTTTATTGAAAATAGGATCAAACAACAATAGCTATATAGAAGTATTAACTACAAAATCTATTTCATCGGGTTTTGCCTTCTGATATGAAATTGTCTATACTGTCGATGTTTCCCAACACTGATACCTATGCTATGGGGAATGGCAACTCAAATCGAGCTTTTTGCTCCTAAATAACAACCTATTTACTCTCAGGAGGTCCTATTCGTTCTATTTCTCTTCAATTAATGCCTTACGAGACAGCTTAATCCTTTCCATTTAGTCTTCCAGCTGCTTTTTGAACATCTTAGCCCCCACAAACTAAGCTCTGTCCGATTTATTCAGAACAACCAATACTTAGGGCTCGTCTCTTTGGAATGCTTTTAGTACACTCATCCTGTAGATCAGCTAGGCAGTAGCAGCAAAGGTCTTTGGTGCTGACCCATCAACCACTATTATGATCCTCCATGCATTCTCTATTTGGCTGTAAAATTGCTCCTTGTTGTCGCCTGTAAAGTCAGCGAAGGTCTTCTGTCGTCCATTCACTGCAGAAAGAGTAATATTGTTTTTACATGAAGGGACTGTCTCGAATTATGCTCCTTTGGTCAGTCTGTAAAAGAGTTTAGTTTTGCCAGCACCCCTCTAACCTACAATAAACACGTGGTCTTTAGTAGCCTTCTTTTTTCGTAGTAGTTTGAATGCTGCTAGCACTATGAGTATAGCAAGAATCCACATGAAGCTGAATGAGGACTCTGGGGCAAGGGGTGGTGATTCTATGATTGGTGCGACTATGGGAATGTCAGTTATTGGGATGGTAACTTCGATGGTGCTATTCATGCTAAAACTTAGCAAATATTATTTTCTCTTAGAGTGATGTACTTTAGAATTTAGTATTGAGGTACGTGCTTTAATTCTTGTTCGTCTTCCTGCTGCTTTTGCCTAAATTCAAATACTAAAAATATGTTAAGCTAAACGATCATAACTTGATAATACATAATTCTTCAATTCTTCACTAATTCTTCTTCTCTGAGAGATTAATCCTGTTTCTAGCGAAGGGACTGTCTGCTGAATAGAATACCCATCCAGATATTGCGAAGTAAATTATTGTGGAAATGGCTCCAACCGATAGGAGAAATAGCGGTACGTTTCTATCGATGCTCGCTTGCGGGGCCAGTGAGATCGCCTTTTTGACTGTTACGACGAACTTCTATTGTCTGACTGGCTGTCTGTCAACCCCCACACAGCCATCTCTGTAGATGGTATTATGGAAGAGAGAGTGTGTTTAGTTTTTAAGGTCCTCCCATTCGAAGTTATCCTCCATATAGTTTACGCAGGCAGTGGGAACAAATGAAAACACAACGATCGTCGAGAACTTTCTTCGAGGAGTTACTACGCAAACACGTTTGTGTTAATCACTAACCATCATTACCAGGTGTAATGGGCTATAAAGCTCGGGAGCATTGATGGTGATGTTGCATCTGGCGGTCTATTCTAGGTTGAATGAGAAACCCCAAACTAAGAGAGAAGGAATGATGAAATATCGTAGCATAATGATACCAGGTATTGTTATAGAAACACACATTCAATCACAGGCTAAGGTTGGAAGAGATGCTCATGCGCTTGCTCACCTCCCTTTAGATTTCTTATCGCTTTTTCTTTTAAATTAGCCAACCCACAGCACTATACTGCTCCGATTTTTTAACTGGTAGTTTGTTTACAGGCACTTAGGATGCTTTGTGTAGCTCGTCGTTCGGAGAAAGTAGTTATTAGTTTATATTGGAGAAGCTGAGCACTTTCTACTTGAGCCTAGCAACGTGTTCTCTGCGAACCTCCTATGGTATCAGTTACTATTTGACGATCTTACCGTCAAGCACCCTGAAAACCCTATGCGAGTAGTATTTAAGGCTAACGTCGTGGGTCACCATAATCAGAGTGATCTTCTTATCGATGTTTAAGTCCAACAGTATCCGGAGTACGTTGTCTGTATTCTTGGAGTCGAGATCTCCTGTTGGTTCATCTAGTAGCAGGACTTTGGGTTAGTTTGCTAGTGCTCTAGCAATGGTCACCCTCTGCTGTTCTCCTCCCGAGAGTTGGTTAGGGTAGTGAGTAAGTCGGTGCTTCATGCCGACTGATTCCAGCAGCTGGACTGCTCTCTTGCTTATATTTTACTTGCTTAGATCGCCCTGCATGAAATACGAAGTACTTTGAGGATCATAGGCAGCTATACGTTCTACTGGGCTGTGAGAGAGTTTATGAGGTTAAAGGTTTGGAATACGAAGCCGAGCTGGTTGAGGCGTAGCCCCGAAAGAATTTAGTCTGGAGTGTTCGACTTTATTTTTTCTCCGCAGACGATTAAGGAGCCCTTAGTTAGCAGGAGAATACCTTGGTAGGCTTGTCGATGGTACCGATGATATTGAGCATAGTGGTCTTCCCTCCGCCTGAGTTTCCCAGGATTATTACGAACTCTCCCTCGTAAATTTAGAAAGACACTCCCCGCAGAGCAGTCACACCTTCAACGCCCAACAGATAGGTTTTATGGATGTTGCTAGCTTGCACAACGAGATGCTTCCTCTGCTATTGGGATAAATTTTGCATGCTAATTTATTTGATCATTATTGATATTTGTGCTAAATACGTAGAATGTATTAGTCAACCTAATAAGAGTATTTATTGAAGTGTTGTAGTGGGTATTTGTTAGGAGAAAGAATAGCTGGAAGAAAACTGGGTTAGCTTGAAAATAAAATACTCACTAAAGAGTTGATTTAAAGTATCAATTTTCAAGTAGCATCGTTAGATCAACCAATCCGAAAAGTAATTCTACCAATTACTTGTTATAAACGATATTTAGACATAATTTAGAGTTCTATCAAAGCACATCGTCCTACTTCAATACTTGCTTTGCAGCTTTGTAGGTGCAATAAGAATATCCAAATATTCCAACTGTTCCACTGGTAGCTGCGCTAACCCCAAGAGCTATTTCTGCGCCCGTTATAGCAGAAGCTGCAATCCCGACTCCTGCTCCCGCCAGACCGCCTGTTGCAACTACTGCTACAGTTCCTAAGGTAACCACCCCGAAGATTTTAAGTGCCTCGGTAAACTTTGATTGTTTTTTGTTCAAAGCTTTAATTTTTTATTAAATAGCCTTTTTGTTTTATCGATCAAGTTTCTCAAATTACTTCTGGCATTATTACTGTGTTTTACATTATTTGATTATCCGTTTCTTTTGTCTTTTACTGTTTTATTCAATTTATTTCTTAATTTTTGACTCTAATTATGCCTGTGTTTCCTATGAGATCAAGTCATTGAATGAATACGATTACACTTGGCTTAGTGCCCACGCAAGCTTATTAAGTTGGTCTGGCCTGGGTTTATGCTGTCCCAACGAACATAGAATTTTTAGTTGAACTCCTGATTACCTTTTTATTTCTAAATCTATCTCATTACATCAACCTCCTTAAGCTGTTTCTAAACATCCTCATCTTTTATGTCGGAATATTCGTTGGGAGTAATGATAATGAAAATGATACTTTTGTAGCACTTTCTCCCCCACATATCACCGAGCTTATCAACATCAAACTTGATACTACTTGCCCTTGGATAGCATTTCTCCACCACCAGGATAGCGTCGATAGTAGATGATTTGTTCTATTCTATCAGTGTTTTGATAAAAAGATCTTACACTTTTTGATCCATCTACTCCGAGTTTTGGCTTTGATTAAATCCAGGGCAGTCAAAAAGTTTTATGTTCGGATTTTTAACTACATCCGAAACGATGGTAATTGTTTAGCCTAATATCTTATGCCCGGGTTTGAATATCTATGAGCCTGTTATACTCTTACAGAATGAGCTTTTACCGTTGCCGGTTGTCCCAACGACAATTACATTCTTACGCGTTTCCATAATGATTATTACGTTCAAGGTATCAGGGACATTTCTACTGTGAAAAATACTAGTTTTGAAGCCTAGCTCATATTCATAATTTGTAGACAGCAACACGACCTAGCTCCGATTCTTCCCTTGAATCATATTTTTTAGCTTTGAAATTTTGCTTCTTTGATATTGGGAAGATTCTTCCTCAAAAGCGATGCCCTTTAGAGGCAGCCTCAGCGAGGCTTCAACTGAATGACAGTCTAAATGTTTAGCCAATAAAATACTATCACTACAAGGTCAATACAGATGAATGGATGATGACGTAATCAAATAGAAAATGATCGCATAAATTAAGCTTAGGCATTTCTTTAGGGATAGCCCATCAACCTCCATACTTTTGATCCGAAAAAGTCGACTCAATACTACCAATCTAATAATCACTATTTTTTGTGTTATTTGCAATACTTATAATGTATTGAGATAATATTCACAGTAGGAAGCTAAATCATGACTCCTCTGTGTTCTCTAAGCCTCTCTCCAAACTCTACTCACTTTTCCCCTCGTTCTCCGGCTTCATATACTCAGGTGTCTAGATGCTCGAGAATAGGAAGAAGTCTTCAGGGTTGTTCTGTTTTATATTGGACATATTCTCGTAAAACTCATCCAACTACTCCAGACTCTTAAAGTAAAAGGCCACTCCCACTGAAGGATCTATCGAAGTGTTACGGCAGGACCTAAACGAGCGGCAGAAATAGCTGTCGAAGTTCTTGTCTATAGTCTTGTTGCTCACTCCTTAGTGGACTACGTGAGGATCCAAGTATATATACTGATCGTTAATTCTTCCGACGAAGTAGAGGGCTTTTTCAGGCTTACCACCCAGCATCCCCTGGAAAAACCTCGACTCCATCATCATGTTTATAACCTTTAAGTATTTCTTCTAAGGTCCCTCCAACCCTATTCTCGCCAGCAGTATGACTCCAACTGCCTGCTGCATTTTATAGCACTTATAGCAGACCAGCAGCTTTTTATTACATTTACAAAGAGTTTTAATTCCTGTCATTTTGGCGAGGATCTGATCGTAGAAGAGAGTAGCGTTGTTGAGGATAAGGAAATCCAACCCCTTGAATTATTTGGGTTTATGGGCTTTAAATAAATCAGCTAACACGTAGGAGATTTGGGAAGGATTGTACCATTTGCCGGGCTCCAGCTCGTAGGCTATTTTGGCTTCTTTAGCTATGTTTTGGATGGAGAACACTTGCTATTTATCGTAGTCGCTGAACAGCTCCAAAATCCTTTGCAATTCCTACTTGCTGATTGCTTGAGTAAATAGCCGGACAATTTGGGCCACCATCATCTGTCCTACCCTGACCATGCAGCCCCAGCCAGTGTCAGTGATATAGTTATCTCCGCTTTAACTCTTTAGACTGGGAAACCCTGAACGATAGGTCATCCAAATAAGTCGGGTGAAGTCTTAATAGAGGGTTTTGTTGATGGTCTATTGGTTTTCAGGTCTGGCTTCGTATGTCTTGCCGAGCATATATGCTATCTAAAAATTTTTGAGGATTGCCGTGGGAGTGCATTCCTCCAGGTAGGAAAGTGCTCTGAACTTCATGTTATAGCCTGCGTTTTTGAGCTTTTCGGACCAATACAAGTGTCGAATGTCTTATGGCTATGGTTCCATGGACACGTTTATTCAATTATATTGTACCAAGTACCCGATTAATAGCCTTGCTAACAGGTACTAATAGTAAATAGTCTCTGTGGTTTTCCGATGATTAAACATAAACTCTAACTGAAAGTTCATAAGGCATAGTTTGATAATACTAACGGTAGAGTAAGTGTAAAAATTGTATGAGTTCTGCTTACCCCATTGAAAATAGTCGAACGTGTAAGGATGGTATAAATTGCGCAGAGTATAGTAAGTGAGTAAATTATAATAATTCGTTAAGTTCAAATGGGGCAACAGGCATCCTCCGAATAAGCACTAAGAGCCTTCACCAGCCGCTACATCGTCTAGCGGGAGCTTCCCGAAATCAACTGCAAACTGCTGCGATCTAAAATCGACTCCCAGACATTCTTACTGAAATAAACCACCTTTACTTCATCGGAAGAACTCCAGAAACTGGTTACAAATCTAAACAGTCGGAAGGCTTTGAAGCATGACCACTACCTCTCTCTAGAAGAGTTTTTAGTCCGTTCGGAAGCCACCTTCTGCTCCACTTTCTACAGAGTTGACTCAGTATTCAGAAGAAACGACCATAACCTTAGGGATTAGGTGGAGGCGAGACTGCAGGAGGGGTCCACCTTTAGAGAAAAGGAGCTCTGGTCGATACTGTGTAGCTGCGTAATAGCTATGGCTTACCTTGACCGATCGAATGTTACCTACTTGAGGATAAACCCTCAGGATATTGGGTTGTCGGAATAGGGTGTCGTAAAGATAGTAGATCCAGAGTTGTGTGGGTTGCTACACTAACCTTCAGCAAGGTACTACTATCCTCCGGAATATCTGATGTTCCATCGATAAGCCTCCAGCAGTGTAATATTCAGTCTGGGAATGTGCATTCTGGAGCTCATATTTCTGGAGCCACTCTTCGACTGTTACGATTATGAATCCTATACCTTCAACTAGTCCTCTTTTAATGTTAAATTGAACTAACTGGCAAATTTACAGAATATTTCTCCTCAACTAAAGGAAGTAATTGGCAGGATGCTCAAAATTAATGATCGTCATCGACCATCTGTCGAGCAGCTGGAGAAACTATTGTTTTAAATGGCGGATGTAACCTTCGCTGATGAATCGGTTAGGGCTAGCAGACCAGCTTTAGACTATTAGGTGACGGTAGACCCATAGCCTCTACCTACTCCCAAGGCACAGTAGTCTGCACCTATGATGGCCGAGTATTAGTAACTCTCTGAGCCTATTCCAGAGAAGGTGTTAGTAGATCTTGAGAATCCCGATGAAGCATAGGAGAAGGCTTAGGGTGTTCTGACTGACCGCAGCCAAAACATACTAACTAACTCTAACTCACTACGTTTTATTACTAGAAAACAATAACCAATCAGAATATCTTGCGAAGCTTCACCAAAAACCTATACGTTTTCAGGGAGAGCAGCACTCTTAGGGTTGGCAGCTTCTAATGCTTCACATAAAGCTCCCTAGAAGTAGATAATGCCGATAGATAACAGGATAAATAGACATAGCAACTAGAATCTATTCACTGATCCCAAACTACTGGCACTAGCTCGACAGGATTTAAGGGATATCCAGCTGAGGAAGTCTCTGTGCAATATTGAGCAACAATTAGTACTGCCCTCCATAGTTGAGACTAAATAAACTGGATTTAGGACTCATAAAGGCCCTCTAGACGCAACATTCCAGAAAGCTGTCATCTGCACGTCAATAGTGCAGGAAATTAAGCCTTAATAACAGGGACTCATCTATACAACTGAAGTGTATAATAAGGGAAGGTATGAAGGACAGAAAAAAGATGGACTTAGGCATGGTTTCGGAACCTTCTACTACAAGTAAGGAGGTAGGTACACTGGATAGTGGAAAAACAATAGGATGGATGGCCATGGAACCCTATTCTATTACAATGATAAAGTAGCATATGAGGGAGACTGGCATGAGGATAGACTATGGGGCTACGGAGTACTCTACAACGAATAACCCAAGAAACTCAACCGTCCATTCGATTATTCCAACTGGGATGAGCTTGACGAGCATTGGCTGAGATACGAGGGGCAATTCGTAGACGACAATAAATGCGGCCCAGGAAAGTTATACCTAACAAATAACTAAATGTTCGAAGGTATATTTGAGGATGACAGTGTGAACGGTTAGGGCAAATTTTACAGATTGGATGGTAAGTTGGTACGTGGAACATGGAAGAACAACCTTTTAATAAAGGAACTGTGATAACCCTTTTGTTATAATATTTTTCTAGGAATTCTCATCGGTATTTAAATCGTTCCATTATAAAGTTAGATTAAATTATAGAAATGCAATACCCTCAAATCGCTCCAGAGCAGCTTGTCAAGAAACGAGAGGAGATTTTCTCGTTAAAGGCCTCCTCTGCAGCCAACTTTAAGAGAGCTGAGTGGGTATCCCAACAATAATGCAGGTTAGGAGCTTCAATAGGGCCATTGCCTTTGGGTACACAGGAGCATATTAGAGGCTATTGGAGGAGAGGGCGAACGATCCAGAGCTGATGACGATCGATCCCATGAAAAAGTACAGAGAAACCTTCAGACAGTCTATTCTACACACCATGTGCATTAACGATCGTGTTCCAATGCTAGAATATCTGTTACAGCGTAAAATCGGAGACATTCATGAGCTGGATGACCAAGGTCGCCCACCCTTTCACGTAGCCGTCGTGCAATCTCTAAGTTCATCAAGCATTCAAGCTCTAAGGGTTCTCCTCAATGCTGGTGCTAACATTCTGATGAAGGATATTTACGGGAAAACAGCCTATGATTATTGTCTGGAGGTCGATCCGGAAGAAGTGTTGGTAGCTACTCAATTCGTTGGTGAATAGTACAACAAAAGACACAATCAGTAACTAAAGGAGTTGATCTACATGATAATGCATACTGAGGGGCGACTCAAATAGCCCTTCTGCTATATGACTGACAACGACATCTACAGAGTGATGGAGTTATTGTGAGAATGATATGGTGATGGATTGGTTCTTAATTAAGTCAAATTAATTATGGTCATTTCAATAGATTGTTAAACCATTAAGTCCAGGTTATACGACGGCGTCCTCCGTTGAAGAACTTACCGAATAGGTACCCATCGTACTGAGAACCATCGAGATTGTAGTATTATTTGAAGAATTTGAGTCTCCTGAAATCCAGCTTTTAGTAGAACTCACAAGCAGTGTTGTAACTGATAACATGCAGGAACATTAGTTTAATGTTGCTATCTGCCTAGACCTATTAAGTTACCAAACTGATTAGTTTGGATGCTATTCCCTTACCTCTCAGCTCGTCTATCACTCCTAATGTCATCAAATGCACTGCCTGATAATCCCATCGACAGTAATCAGACCACTTATTCTTCTTTAGAGTATCTTTGCTTGCAGCTTCCCTCCTGTAGATAACAGATCCAACAACATATTTGCTACCCCTACGTTCCTAACTATCTGGAAGTTAAAGCTAGGCTATCCAGCAATCCACCTGCATCGTATATAGCTTCATATAGAAGTTTTCGCTATAATTGACTGGAAACCATTATTTATTAAGCTTCTTAAGCTCCTCAACATCCTTCATCTTATGCTTACGATAACTCATCTGTAGGGAGATAGGTATTCCACTCTCCCTCAGTATCTTGTGTATTTATGAGTGTTCAGTAGGGTGCCTGCCTACTGGGAAGGAAGATGAAACCAATGAAGGCTGATCCATATTATAAATAATGATTGGCAAAGATAAATTATATTCTGGGAAGAGGTAGACTGCTGACTCCACTCCTCTCAAGCACTCAACCAGTCTGGACTTCCAGAAGTATACAACTTAGAAGAAGAAGCCTATTGTTAGTTAGGAGGATCTCAACCTCCTAATGGAGGAGCTTACTACATTGGTGGGGATGGTGCGTTCTGAATACAGCACATTCATAGCCTATTAGTCCTAGAATATAAAACTAGAGAGCTAGAATAGGTTGATGCAGTAGTAAATCCAGAAGCTAAGAGCAAGACTACCGTAACAAAGGGAGTGCTAATAGAAAGTAATTTACGAACAGAACAGAAAGAAGCTAGGATAAGCGTTGTATAAACTCAAAAAGATGGGGAAACTGATACAAAGTCAAGAGCAACTAGCACTCAGACACATTAAGAATATAGAGGAATATCTAATTCAAGATCTTTGATCAGTCTGCTGATAAAAATCTCTTCCATTTGTTGACCAGGCTGAAAAAGGAGTTCTTTTAGTGGTCTCCAGTCTTGCATTGGACTTCCATGCCTTTCGATACTTCGGCTAATAGAGTTTATTGCTACTTTTATTGACGCTTTTGTTTCTGGGTTTAGTTCTATTAGTCAGAATCAATGATCTCTATCACATTAGATTTTTGTTTTACTGGCACTGTGACGGTAGGCATCTTCTGACCTTGCTGTGCGAAGAATTGAGTTAGGGTTAGATTTGCTTTTTGGTACTTAAATGGTTGTGCTGTTTGAGATGGTTGGAAGGCATTACTCATGTTATTAATGGGGACTTGGGATGCAGGGGGAACCATTCTGTAGTCTCTGGCTTGGTTGAGATACATCTGATGGTTGGCGTCTGCTGATTGTCTTAGGTGGTGTGGGTATCCTGGTGGAACACCACCGTACATTGAGGAAAGTGCATACTAAGGCGGTAGGTATGAACCGTATTAGGGATAATCCATCATATTGGGCATAGGCATATGATTTGGCATGCCTGGGTTTGGGTACTGTCCTCCATAACCACCCATAGGGTTTCTGACGAGTGATGGGTGAGTTTGTGGGTTGCTGTGGGTGGGCACTGTCATCTGATGGTTACCGTAAGAGGGATGTGGTGAAATTCTAGCATGTTAAGAGGAAGGGTACATCCCTGGATAAGCATTTGAGTTCCTGAGGTAAGGATGTGGCTTGGACAGATCGTAACCTTGCATGAGAGCCTGCTGGTTATACTGCTGGGCGTTCTGTTGGTATCGAGCGCTGTTGTGATAGGGTCCTCCTGGAGTGATAATTTCGAAAGGGTAGATTTTCTAACCCCTTTGCTGAGAAATATGCTGTGTAGGGTTGATCGGCATCGGCATGGGAGGAACTGGTGCTGAGACATCCTTCTGTTTGACTGAATTTGAACCTACATTGGGGTAGAAAGGAACTGGTGCCGAATATTCACTGGAGACAGGGTAACTAGAATTGAACTGTCTCTGTAGTTCCTGATTTTGTCGCTTAGACAGAAGTTGCCTTTAGATATCAGTAAGTTGATCAGTTTTTTTATTCTGAAGAGAGTATACCTGGTCCGACCAATTTGAATTTGATGTTTTTATGGCTGGATTTTGAGTTCTATTACGTAGACTACCTGCTGGTCCTGTCGGTAAATCATTCTTTACTATTGGAGTAGTGATCATACTCCTTTCGATTTGTAACTTAGGTTTATGGTTTAAGGTCTGTTCTACGTTAGTTAGTTGGGATTTAGAAGCTAATGCTACGATATGTTCGATACTTCCTCCTTTTTAGGATAGTTACGGAGGGGTAGGGATCGGTTGGCTAGCTGGGACTACTGTTTCTGATGCTGGTAAAATAATCGGAAATTCAACTGGTTTTTCAAGAACCACTGGTCTACTGGGCTCTGGAGCGACACTCTCAGTGATGGTACCTTACAGTCTAAGCATAGTGACCGGTGTAGTAATCACTGGAGTCTAATTTACAATCTCCACTAATTTTATTTGTAAACCATTTTATTGTACTTAGTGTGCCTTTTCTACTTCAGCTTCAATCATGGTTTAGGCTAATGCTATTGGGTTTTATCTAAGAGTAAATTATTGCTTTTTGGGATCCACCTGTGCCTTTCCACCTTCAGACTCATCAGAAATGCAAATCATTGGGTACTGGACTGCTGATTTCTTTTCGATTGACTCCTCCTTCTCTTATTCGGACTCTACCTCATTTTCAGTAACTTTATACTGATTCTCTCCCTGATAAAAAGTTACCTAGGCTATGGTTTTTGGTTTGTAGTCTTCGATTATCTTGTAAAATAAAGGGTCCACTTACATCCTATGGGATTTCTTCTTGCATATTGGGCATCTCCACCTCCTTGGTTGGGAACTTGTGGTCGCTGTTATCATCGACATTAGATCAAAACACTCTAAGTGGGTACACTCCTTGGACCTGGCGGGAATTTTAATTGGCTGGAGTGAGAAGACACATTTCATGCTGATTGTTACTGAGTCCAAATAAACATCGTCCATCGGTCTCAAGTTGTTTTAGATCATTCTGGCGGTTTATTGAGGGGAGGCAAATTTTTCCTTAAAGTTGTTGAAGACTTAAGTTGGTTTGTTGATTTTGACTATTGTAAAAGCGATAAGATGATTGGCTGCCACAACTCGAACCTGATCTTTGGGTTGAGCGGGCAGAACTGTGATTTAAATGGAGTTGTCGAACTTCACTAGCCTCCGATCGATGACTTTGGACTCGTCCTTCCTTCTCTTTAGGCTTGAGTTGCTTACTAATGGTTTGAAATCTAACAACTTGGTCTCATTCAATTTGATGTACCCATAGTCGGGCCAGGTGAGCTCGTAGTTGTTCTTGCCATCGAGACGAATGCATCTGACTTCAAGCTGATACTTATTGGAGCTCAACTATCCATCACTAACTTTAAAACTGATGTTGTGGACGTTGTCGGTCATTCGAAGCCACCCAACGAAGGAGAAAGACACAAACTCATGCAGTGGGTCCATCCCCTGCAAAAAACAAAAGGGACACTCGAATAATTCACTCTTCGGAACTCTCAAACACTAAAGGTGAAATTGCCTGAGACAACTGGCGCACGTTATGACATTGCCTTTGTACAAGACATCCTCTTGGCAAATGCAGGATGAAGTGCAGTTAATATTTTCGACTGCAACTCCAACAGGTTTTTTAAAGGGAAAGTACATCGAACATGACTGAAGGCCCATCGTCCGATACCATTCGCAATAGCCTTTAAGTCCTCGCTTGAGGCAGCCGTAAATCTACGGTTCAAGACCCTTAAATTTGATCAGTAAGTTTTCCGCGGTCTTTTCTTCGCTAATTCCACTTCTTCTTTCAGTATTGAAAACATCTGTAAGTTTGGAGAGTATCTGTTCTAAGAGTTTGGCCTTTTTGTTGTTGGATGGAGCAACAAACCCGATAGATTCTGCCATTGAAGTGAGCGTTTTCTTTTTGAGTGTAGTGAGTTCTTGCTAGAGATATTTGCGAACAGAGACGACCTTATGACTTCCTGTATGAATTAGTTACATTTTTATTATTGAAGCAAATGGTAAACCGCAGATTTAAATGACAAACTTAATAAATCTCTGTGATTTTTACCACGTAATTATTATTGAGCAAATAATAATATTCCATTATTTATTTATTATTTTACCCTCGTAAGGAACCTACCCTGACTCTCCCTTGCACTCACTATTAAAGATTTCGAAGAAACAAGTTATGGGAAATTTTTTAAGGGCTTCCTACGAACCTCAGGCAAATATGAATTATCATCAGCTAAAGCGAACAATCTGGCGGGGAAATATCGGTAATAGCCAGATTCTACACGTATTTTAAAATAGATTCTCCTATTTTTGAGTGGTTAGAGCTTGACTGACAGCAAACTGCTGGGTGCGTCGAAACTGATCGAAAGCTACAAATTGTTGATTAGTTGATGTAGATTCGGTACAACGCGCACGTATTTATAATAATAATACATAAAAATACGGACGTAGCGAGAGAAATAATGGCCTGAGGAGTGTTAAAGTTGTGGAAATAGTCATATCAATCGGATGCCTTAAGTAAGGGAATACTTGTGGAGTATTGGGGCGAATATTGTAAATTGGGGTTCAAGTCAGAAGTAAAGGCAAGTAAATATTTAGCGCCAATATTTAAATTCTAGAATGTAATTATTTCAACTAATAATACCCATTACTTACGCTAAATTAGATTCAAATCTTCAATTTTTGTGTATTTGAAACATGGACGTTACATTTGCAATTTCTATCATTCAGAACACATATTTTATATTCCTTGAGTCATCCCACATCTCCCCTAACACAAATTGAGATCTTATGTATTTACCCATAATTTATAACCCCTTGTACAGTCCCACGTATCAAATGACGTAATAAAAAATGATAAACCCATATGGCTACATAGTGGGTGACTGGGTAACTTATATTGTGAAAGGACTATCACTGCTGGAGGGTTGCTCATGACTGTTTTTACTTGTTGATGTTCTGGAATTTATCTCTGATACTTTAGTTGGTCTTAAACATCGTGGGACAGGCGTAGACCAGCCATACGATCAGCACCATCAAGTGGACCAGTATCAATATGTATACCACGAACTTGAGGGTAGGGTTGATGGTCTTTGGTAGAAAGTCGAACTAACTCAGAATATTTTGAAGAATCTCCATTTAATTAATTACTCAATTATGTGAGAATCATTAGAGGAGAATGGGGAAATCGAGTAAGAGTGGAAAAGGGTAGGGAGAGTAGTTTGTAATTGGATGAGATGAGTAAAAAGTGCAAGGAGAGGGATTTGAACCCTCGCGGATATACTCCATCAGATCCTGGGTCTGACCTCTTAACCACTCGAGCATCCTTGCTTCCTATTTACTTTCCCATTATCTTTGAAGTGTTTTATGCTCCTGTGTTATGTTTTATTTTCAATAATAGATTAGATAAATTGATGAAAGTTAACTTAATCGAGCTATTAGATAGGGAATTGGGTAATGGAAAAGTGTATGTGAAGTGAGAATAAAAAAGTGCAAGGAGAGGGATTCGAACCCTCGCGGATATACTCCACTAGGTCCTTGGCCTAGCCTCTTAACCACTCGAGCATCCTTACTACCTGTATTCTCTTGCCTTAGCTTTGAGAGGTAGTATGTTTGTCGGCTTTGGATAAAATAAGGCTCATCATTATTTTACTTCTGAGTTAGTTATTGATTTCAGACAGACAATAAAATATAAGACTTATAGAAAAGTATGTATTTTAGGAGATGGGTAAAAAGTGCAAGAAGTGGGATTCGAACCCACGAGGATTGCTCCATCAGATCTTGAGTCTGACCCGTTAACCACTCCGGCATCCTTGCTTCCATATCTACTGCTTACTTACTCCCGTTATCAACAGGTAACTACTATCTTAAAGCAACCTTTCAAATATCAAATTGTCGGAAATATTATGTTAATTGATATGTGTAATTTCAAATACTATGCCTATGTTTAGCTGGATATCCATTATCTCAACATAATTCAGTAAGTTTACTGGGGTTCTCTTTCTTTTTGAGCCCTAATTAGGCTTATACCGACAGTTGGGTATTCGTAACAGCTGCAGCTGAGAGTTGGATGTTGTGTCTGAATACTGGAGGAAGGTTGGGTGATAGTGTGTAAAATATAAATTAAACTGGACAGTTATTAAAATTATACTTTACTTGGGTAATGCTCAGAGACTCCATCGAGAAACGGTAAAGGCCCTCATAGTTCTTCCGAAGACACAACCCTCCCAAACCCTAACCCTGGCGCAAAGCCTACAGAAGTCGGGCAGACTCCATTGAGCATAATATGTCCAAACTTTGCTCGTATTAGTCCAAACGCATTCTAGATAGTTTTCACGCTGAAGATATAAACATATAGCACAGAAGGAAGTCTATGGCTGATAGTTGTGAGGGCAAGAAAGGCATCTCTTACTCAAGGCTGCAGACTACAATGGATGATGTAGCTAACATACTAAAGACTGTTAATGTGATGTCTTAACATCCGGTTCAGCCTCATCGTACCAAGATATTTCTATCATCCAAGAAGGAAAATAATGCACCTTAGGGTTTCAAAAAACCACTATGCAGTCAACCCACCAGTTTGAGCAAACTGCCAGCAAAGAAAGAACCGATAAAGTTAAGAACGCATCAGAGAACGCAACGAACTAGCGAATTTAGAGCAATTATTGAGAAGGAGATAGAAAGTACTCAGTCGGTGGGGCATTCCAGACATAAAAGTTGCGGAACTACCAGGAAGTCTAACAATACTTCGCATGCTGCTACTAAGAGAGAGCCTGTACAGAGTACTTCCAACTAACCGAGAGTACTGAAGAAGTTAGTGTTGAGAAAGGAGTAGAGTAAACCCAAAACATCAAATAGTAGTCTGTCTAAAAAGCTAGACTGTTAGAGTCTGGAGATAGAGTCCATTCTATTTAGGAAGCTCAATAGGTGACTACTGAATGTTAGTGATGACTCAATGATGTGCTTACTATGTGTAGTTAGTTGATGTTAATTTTAAAGTAAATAAGTGCAGTATGTGAATGGATAAATGAGCATTATGAGAATTGTAAACTATATCTTATCGATATAATTAATGTACTCAGCTAAACTAACATAAAGACTGAATAAGTCCAAAGCTGCTTATTAGTTCACATTCAAAAAACCCACTCCTGCCAGATGGACCTTGAAGTCCTCCGGTAAGCTGACTCAGTCAGAAGAGTTCGAGTATCCCTGCTTATGTTAACCTGCACTAGATGAGTCTCTATTCAAGCTTCAGTAGATCATCCATAGAGTCAATACCAAACCCCTGCATACTCTTGTACCTGAACTTGCCGCTTAACTAAAATCGGATGACTACTTGAAGAAGTATGGCAAGGACCCTTAGTTATCAATCTTCCGCACAGAGTTTCGTCGATTTGCCCTGACTCTAAGCCGGAAACTGGCCTAATCGAGTGAAGTATCACCAGTGAGCGTGCTGGCAGTCTACCGGTACCTCCTGGAGTTGGATTTGGGACTGACAGTGGAGAATACCTACTAGATATGTTCTTCCCTCCTCAGATACTTTCAAGGCTGTAAAGTGGCCACTGTAGTTGACCTGGATGCGAGTGTATTCGCCCATATAAACACAGTAGTGTACATGTTTGTGGAGAAATGCATCACTCTGCTGGACTGCTACCGGTTGGAGGGATTTGAGGATATTTACTCGAATTTGACTGGAATGGACAGGCTGGAAGGAGCAGCCATACTGGCTCTACTGATTAAATAGAAGACACCTTCTTGTGTAAAGTAATCTAAGAGGTAAATTACTCGAATTAAGAACACTCTGATGATCCACAATTTTATATGGTTGAGAAGTGCCTTCGAATAACTGTATGAGAAGGTGCACGAGTGTCTAAAAGAGCTGTCTTCGAGTGATGTTAAAGAATACGACTCAAAAGAACCATTTAAAAATAGGCTGATTCCCAAGTGCTATGAGCTACTTGATGGTAGATTACTACTTTAATGTAGATTATGGGTTTGTATCCGAAAGCAAACTATTTCAGGAGGCTTACTGGCTGTTCAATGTGGAGGGATTGTTCAGAGTTAAGGTGCAGCTGGGAGTGGTTACTGTTCAGGATGCCCTACTCTTCATGGAGTTAGTATTTGGTTTCGATTATTGTCCTGCTACTGCCATAACAGCCTTACAATAGTTTATACCCGTGCCCTAAACCTATTAGGAGCTTAGTAGAATAGAGTTTCTGTAGCTGTATTAGTACATGGAGCTAATACTGGAGGCTGGAGGTGTGAGGGTGGCAGTCATACATAGCTTCTTTGAAGGTTTCTGTCCGTACTATGAGGGTGTTCTGGGAGTTCTATTCCAGAAGATATTTGAGCTCAAATGGTAATTACTACCAGTAGTGTAAGCTCTCCTACATCGGCAAGACCACAAACAGATTCAACTGTATATGATGGCCAACTAGCTGATTGACTTTCTAATTGAGTCTCTCCTTAAATAGAATATTGCTGTTCCATACATAAAGCAGGCATACAGAATACTGGCCTATTTTGTAGTGGGGAACCCTATTGGTTTTGTGTATATTGCTTGGTGTAGGAAGAAGCATTAGACAGAATAGAAAACATTGTTGGATGTAGCAAGTGCAAAAATAGTGCATTCTTCAGTATTTATTAGCGCACTGCTAGCTGGAGAATGTTTGATAGATGTGGCTGTGAGGAACCCTCAGAAAATTACAGATAAGTTCTCGGAGAAGATCTCCCAGTGGTTCCTGTTGGTAACTCTGGCTGTTTCAGATGTGGCTGACACTCAAGTTAGGCTGGATATGACACTAGTGAGGATCATAGCGTTTATGAAGAGCGAGAAGAGCCATACTATATTTGAGGATCTGAGGGTTTACTGCAAATTGGGTGCTGTAGACTAGGCAGTACTTATGGAGCAGGGACTCGACGCCAATATTGATGTTCCTGAGCTCCCCCTGGTGTACTAGTTGAAGAAAGACCTTCAAGCTTGGATTGAGCACTACGATAAGAATAGCGACTGGGCGGAAATAGAGAGTTTGAGCTTTGCTTATTATAGTGACTTAAGGTTTTTCGCAAAGTACTTGCTAAAACTACTTTAATAATAATGATCTTCATATAGTATTATCATTACTCTTAAGCTTCCTTCGCTAGCTGCTGTATTTGAATTTAGTTGGCTTGCCTCACCCGCTACTCATACTCTGCTTGTTTCTGGGTGCGCTTTTAGTAAAGGGACAGTCTCTTTCCTTTCAGATTTTTTACTGCTTACTACACACCTATGCCACTTGATTTGTGGAGACCTAACTTTTTGCCCTTCCTCCTCTGCAGAACCTTCTCGGATTATTGGAAAGCCTATTTATAAATCTCTTCCTTCGTTATTTTGGGTTACTGATTTGATACCCATCTCATCAAAGTCCACTGGCAGTTCAAAAATAGGGTCATCTTTACCATTCTCTACATCGTTACTCTGTTAAAACTACAATAACTCGATATTTACTCGTTGTAAAATGCAATGGCATGCTATGGTTTTACAGTGAGTTGGATGTCTTTATAGATACAGTCTTATAGGATGAGTGGAAACTAGGGGGATATAGGGTAGTTAGGCTTTCTGGGGAACTTAACTGGATCTAGTAAATCAGAAACTATGGAAGGTTCCTATTTATGAGACCCCACCAGAAATAGGATGGTAACCATAAAACGTATTTGATGCCAAAGGAAAGCGTTCCCTATGAAATGGAAGTAAAATAGTTAGTTTCTGGGGTCTTCCTGTAAGTGTTCACCCTGAAAAGGCACTCTTTCGATCGAAGCCTTAGTGATAATACGCTCATAGTTGGTGGTAGCTACCACATCGATTCTACAGAAGTTAATGAAGTTGTGGGTGCCTTCGAATAGTGCTACTCTAGAATAACTTTATCATTACGCTGTCTTCATAGCATCGATATCGAGGTGGTTTCGAGGAAAGAAGTATTTGTAGGATCTCTGGATACACCAGTAGCGAGCATTGAAGTCTTCGGGTACTTCCTGAGCAACCAGGACCCTTATATCGTGAGGTAGGAGGTTGTTCATAAGGAAGCAGTAGTCGATAGGAGACTTACTTTTATCAGTTTATGTTTAGTTGGTTCGTAGATAGAGCGAAACAACGTTACCAAATGCACTAACCCCTGTATCAGTGCGTCCAGCCCTCGTATAGTCTTCTCCAGGTTCTAAGGATTGTACAAGATTGAGAGAGTTCATGCATTTAAA
The DNA here is from genome assembly GCA_028571205.2 of Hydropsyche betteni. Lineage (NCBI taxonomy): Eukaryota > Metazoa > Arthropoda > Insecta > Trichoptera > Hydropsychidae > Hydropsyche > Hydropsyche betteni. The sequence goes on along the minus strand of JAOXNN020208390.1, from coordinate 11,779 downwards.
CAGATGAGCCTCTATTGTGTTATCAGTACTCTTCTGGATGGTTAGGCCATTATAAGTGATACCGATGTAGGCTATTTTGAGAGCAAACTTTTTCTTTATGCAGGTTGAGAATAATTTTTAGGATTTTAAGGGGTTCGGCTGCCTGTAGTCTTTTTGTTTGTGGGGTTAGAGGAACTCTATTCTCTTGGTGAGAACCTTATGCTATTATAGAAGTTTATATGCTTGTTTTTACAGTTGCTATCTACTCATCTTTTTGTAGGGGTTGTCCTGAGGGACAGACAGCCCTGTTAAATCCACTCCCGGTTTCTTTCCTCCTGGCTATTACTAATCCCCTTATCGAATAGCTTTGTTTTTGGGTAGCTACATTGCTGGATGATTGGGTTCGTCTTCCATTATTGGTTTCTTATCAACTATTGAATATTAAGCTGATAGCCATGCAAGAGAGAGAAAGCATAAGTGAGAAGTCTAAATAGGGGGGAGTTAAGAGGGGATTAAAATACAACTGCTTTTTAATAGAGGGACAAAATTAATAGGAACAAAGTGCCAGTTGATTATATGATGAAAGATCGCATAAGATCAATATCTTCGGAGGATACTGTCTACCTCAGCGTCGATTCTGAGCCTTCGGAGGGAGTCTCGGAGAGCTACTTCCGAAGCCACTCTAGAAGCAGCTAATTCAGCTTCTAGTCGGGACCTCCTCAGGACACTCTCAGTGGCAACTCTTGAGGCAGCGAGTTCTGCAGCAATTCTGGACCTTCTAATTGCGTCTTCTGTGGCGATGCGAGAAGCAGCGACTTCAGCAGCCAATCTGGATCTTCTGAGGGCAGACTCAGCCTCAACGTAGTCAGCGTAAGGGCTGTAATACCTGTATCTGAATGAGAGTGGGGGTACCTATAGGGGTAGCTGTAGGGGTAGTAGTAGGGGTAGGCGTATGGGTAGTACAGGTACGACATATGATGAAATAAAAATTATTGATTTGCCAATTCCAATACCCACTTAAACTCTTATTTTTAACAGACATTTCATTCCATTATTTTTAATTACTCAACTCTTCCCAATAAACATCTACACTATTATCATCACTGGCTCTCTTTCATGCGTTTTCTTGGGATGTCTGCTGCTTAGAGGCTTTTGGGCTAGGCTTCCATTGGCTGTTCAGGTACCTGTTCGCTCCCTTACTCAGGGGCTTACTGCTCCTCCTAAGTCTACCATACTTCGGGCTATGTCAACCATATTAGACACATATTTGCTGCTGTCATCTCCATATGAATATCGGATGGAAAGTTTGGTTGAGGTCTGAGGCGCTCCATAAAGTAGTTAGCCAGTCCCGATATCAGAATATTTGAGAAGAGTTTGATAGCTGGTTCGAAAGTAGCACTAAAAGGCAACCCAATAAGTTAAGAAATTTTGAAATGGTATCTTTGGAAGCTTTCCTACCCGATAAGCTTATCCTCCATGTTAAAGAACCCAACTCGTTAGTAGAGGGCGTACAGGAGGTACAGGAGAACGAATTATTGGATGTTTAGTTTAATAGCTGCATTCGACCCCATAAATAATTCTGTGGTGCCTGGTTCAGGCATCTAAATATCTCCGTTAAGAGCCTCCATAGCCTTGGTAGCAGTCGTTTGATATTTGATGATAGCCTTTTAAATCTAGTTGGCATAATCTTAGGGTTTTTTATTTACATACTACTCTTCGAATGAGATGTCCTTATTGAATAACTTCCTCCAAAATGCTTTCAGCTGATAAAAAGCAGGTTATCCACCTGTATTGAACACCCTCATCGAGAGTATTCTTTGCACTCTATTGAGATTCTCTTTAGAGGTAAAGTTAAGAATGTAGGAGGGAGGTATTTTAGTGTTAATAAAGTTGGTAATGAAATCGTTCATTATGTCATCCAGAACACTATGGTTCATCCCTATCGTTCCATAGACACTAAAGAAGAAACTAATCTTCCTGCTCCTCTATTAGTTGGCCTCAGCAGTTGGTATTTCCTTACCCAAGTTATAGAGGAATATTCCTTCTAATATAATGTTGTATGGCTATAACTAGCTCATCGAGTGCTTGTTAAAGAACTTTTGGTTGAGGGAAGTATGGAAGAATAGCCAATCTTCAAATTATAGTTAGGCCTTTTTGTTTTAGCGACGATCCTATAGCTTTTTTATTGATTCGTCTAGCAATAGTTCCTTATTTGGTAGTGGGATGTTGCTATCGTAGAGAGCCGATAACTCTGGATCCTTCCGGATAAGGAGGAAAGATTTAGCAGCGTTCGTCTAGAGAAGATTTGGGTTTCTTTTAAGGCACCTCAGTTAGCAGAGTAGTTGATCGACTCTTATTTTACGATCCTAATTTTTAAATAGGTATTAGTGGCAGGGGTTTTTATCGCCATGAACGGACTATCCGGCAGAGGGTTGCCTGATGGGTAGAGTGATGTATTTTCTATTAATAATATTTTAAGCATCATAACCTTTTTGTCGATAGAGCTAGAGAAGTTGAGAGTCATTAAAATGTTGCTGGTCTATGTTCACGCGGGTGTCTTCGGCGTAGCTGGGGGTTCCTGCCCTGGGGAGCCTATTCAAATCGTAGTAGTAATGATGACTCCGTGCATAAGGGAACCCATAGATGTTTTTCTTCAGCATTTACGACCTCATCTCTGTTATTGATTTAGCTTATTATATAAACAACAGTACTGCGTTCTGTGAAGTCTTCTCCCGAGTCCTCACTATCGTGACCGAAATATTGGTCATATAGAGCCTCTTCCTTTTTGTTTTCCTCTTCCGAAGGCTTGGCCCTTTTGCCCCGAGTAGATCGCTGTGGGCGTGTCGCCATGCGCTATTAAATTTTTATAATTATAAATCACTTTAAACGAGTCGCGCTATCTCTGTCTAATTTGTCCATTTTAATTTAAAATTACAATCTTTCATGCATACCATATCACGAGACATGAGCCCAGTTGCTTTAGTCTTACAACTTTATTTGCTACTGGAGACTTTTGTTTATTATTTCGAGGTTGGAAGACAAAGAAGGCTTCTCCAGCGTGTAGATACTATGGGTAATGGTCTTCTCCTGTCGACATGACTTCAGCATAAAGCAGTATTGAGTGAACAGCTTAGATCTGACGATTCGCTATTGGTTTTAGTGGGTGAGTTTAGAGAAATCCTCAGCTTACATTTAGTTCAGGAAAGTTTTAGCGGAATCCCCAAGTATTGCGAGGTTTATGTTGCCTGTGTGGTCAGCAGCAACTACTTTTATGAGGTATTGTTGGCGAACATCTACAGTTTTGTTGCATTTAGGACATTGGCTGTGGTAGACATCGATTATATTTACTTTTTTGTTACATCTGAAGCAAGCATTGTAGGTGAACCTCGAAGTATCGCTGATTTTGACGATGGAACAGCTCAATTATTAACGAATTACTGTAGTTTAGAGTAGATGGGCTGAAAGCGAGGGCACACTTCCAACACACTGTTTATTTGCTTTATGGATCTCCTGTAGTATCTGAGCTCACTCAAAGACTCGTATTCGATGACATTTTACGCTGCCTTTTTGAGATCCTTCTAAATGTCTTCACCCTCCCCAAACTCCGCGATGATCTGAGTGCCGTAATGAGACCTTACATACAGAAAATTATCCTATTTTATGCCCACCTTGACACTCTTGAGTACCAGAACTACACCAGGTTTGATTAGAGCCACTTCAACAACATCCAAGTATAGAATGACCTAAATTTACTTTCGAATTTAAGGATCGATCATTACAAAAGTAGTTTTCTTCTTCTCAGAAGTAGAGTCCTACACTTTAACTAGATTCTTAACAATACCAGCACAATCGAACTCCTCGTTAGTGTCAAAGTTGTAAAGCTTATTAAACTGAATCAGTTTGTAGCGACTGTAGGGGATTTGTCGGGCGATAGGTTCATCCGACTTATCAATTATTTTAGAGTAGCTCTCAAACCTGATGGTTACGCTCGGTTTGCTCGATTTAGGATAGAAGCCATGCTGGTCGACATTTTAGATGATGGTGCCAGTTGAAAATTAATAAACCCCGCCCTTCCTCAATAAGGGTCTAAACTTATGGGCAGCCTCGTCGAAAACACTACATTTGAGCTCGCCCGATTTATCCACTATTTGGAAGTTAATTACAAGAATCTGCTGTCCCACTTTGAGACCCTGCTTAGCCTTGCACATCTTGGGCTAGAGCCAGGCTATCCTCGCCAGCAGCTTCCATCCCTTCATCTTGGGGTATAGATCAGTGATCTAAGTGTAGAGTTGTTCGAGTTGGAGTTTTTATTCTTCGGAGGAGGAAACTTTTTCTTTTTATTCTCTCTATAACTCTCTATCAATATCTTCGACGAGCAGGACTCTTTTTTTTGTGAGGTCATGTTCCTGGCTGATCTTCGATCTAAATGGAGACTGCTGTATCTATCCCTTGATCGTTCTGGAGGAGTCTACATAGTCTTATTGCTAGAGGCCCTCCCTTTGGCGTTTGAGAAAATCGATGAAGGGAATAGGTTTACCAAATAGAGTGGAGCAGCATGCATCCAATATTTACAATTTGGTAATTTTAAGGGGTTTGTCATGTCCGAGATAGTCCACATGAACCTTCAGCATAGAGAACTGTTTGATGGGTTTGAATTCATGTTTGTTCTCTATTTAGGCGCACATGATAGCATTTCCGTCAGAAAGAAAAAGCCTAACTCGCTTGCGTAATTACCTTAACTTTCCAGAGCCATTGCTCTACGTTTATTATTTTCTGAACACTTGAAGCACGTAGCTCTGCTTCACTCCACAGGAAATGCTCAGTAAACCACTCTTTGTGGGTGTTTAAAGCATATACCTAACGATTAATTATATAATCCAACTTATTTACTCACTCCAAAATACCGCTACCCTCCATTTTCACCTTTTTAGTTTGTGCCTGTTTTTATATAATATTAGATTATACAGTTGCATTCTACCGAACAGAGATTTAGAGTAATAGAATAATTATTTAACTATGGAAGGATTAGGATCGCAGGTTACACAGACGCAGAGCAATCTTAGGCAGAAAGGTAAGAGCTGTCCTGGTGGTAAAGTAGTCAAAGGGTGTGTTCAAGATGCAGGTTCGAAGATGTCGATCGGAACCATTCCGTCCTCCTATTAGGCTATCATTTACCGAAATAATTCAGTCCAGGCGTTCGGGACTAGCAGCCAAAGGTTCCAAACTGTTACTGATTTCGTTAATATCGCTCCAGACCAATACAAGAAGGAATAAGCTTCGGTGTACAGATGGAAGAATCAATAGAAAGTCAATACGAGAGGATATGGTCCTTTTTTATCTAGAAACCCTAAACTCAACTCGACTATGGCAAATACTCCGGGGCCTGGATCATACTCATTAGGAATTAGTATGGCAGACACAACAGCTACCACAATCCTAAATGCTAATGAGGAGCGGTTTAGGTAGAAGGAGAACATGAACCCTGGTCCTTCAGACTACCAACCAGATATTCAGTCAACCCAGACGCATCCTGGCTGGAGATCCTCTTTTGTGTCCAAGGTGAAAAGAGACAAGTATTTGATTTATCAGGATACTCCTGGTCCTGGAGCTTACGAGTGTATTCTACCCAAGAGGCAGTCACCTAAATATTAGAAAGAGAAGTAAATCAATGTGGCTAGTACAACAGAAAAGCTGATAAATGAGGTAATATGTAATTAAAAGGACTTCGTTAAGGATTACAACTACAACCTACCGGATTTTATTCCAAAATACTCCAAAATTAAAAATTCTCCGGCTTTCATGCTTAATGGTAAAGATAGGTTCGGAGAGAAGATACTGTTGGCGCCGGAAAGTCCTCAAAAGTCATAGTTGCCTGGGCCTGGACAGTACAATACAAAATCGATATTTTCCGAAGAAAGGTAGCTTGTAACAGGGTCCTATTTCGCCTCCACTAGTAGCCGGATACTGTTCAATGGTAAGGGAAAGCAGGGGCCTAACCCTATTCGGATTCCCATCATCGATAAGAAGCGATTCCATCTCAATATGCAGAACAAATGGATTTGATATTCTCCTCCAATTATCAGTATTATACTTACTGTAGATATATATCTCTGTTAACATGGTCGACAGTATTTCACGAATTAGAACCGCGAGCCCAAGAATATTGTTATTTCAGGTGAATGAAACGCTATCCAGCGAGACTCAGTCCTATCATAGCACGTGAGGCGAGCTTATGATCCATAAAAAATTACTGTGTTAGTAAGTTAATATGCACTGAAATCAACCTCTTATATGTGCTAGCTGTTAATAATTTTAGAAACATATGGAACTTAGATTCATTTTGGTATTTTGCGTGCTGGCAGCCTACGCCGAACCCTCCTTTGACGAGAGCTTTCAATCATGTACATTCAGCGCCTTAGTTCAGACAAAGTGTCCCTATTTATTTGGGAGGACCCAAGCAATTAGTACAAATAGCCTGTATCGTTCCATTCGAAGAACTACACCCTAAACTTCAAGGATGCCTTCAAAGCTAACCCTCAGGTCGCTCTAGGGGTATATACTTTGGACGTGGAATACAATACATTCTTTTTGGTAGAATACACAGATGTAACTATGTCGAATATGACCATTCAAGTACATAAAATGAGCGCCGATAAACTCAACCAGATTTTCCTCATGTTCTTCGGCACTGACTTTCCAGGCTTCTAGTCGGTTCTCCTCAGATATGGTAAAAACTACGTAATGTAGATGCCACTGTGCTTAGCGACACCCCTAGCTCCACGTCTGCTGTAAGGTAGCCTCGGTCATAGACACAAATATTTAATTTCCAAACGGAAAGGAACTTAAGTGATACACAAATTTGCCTATTCTTGGCTGGAATCAACCTTCAGAGTTAGACTACGGACGTAGGATTTAGTTATAACTTTACAGATTGGAATATGGAGGCTGAACCTGTAATAGGAACTTAACCTATTGGCCTCACATTTAAATTTACATTGTCGACTTCGGGATCTGTAGGTATTTACTCTGTTCAGTTTTTCTATATTGCCTTCGAAAAGACTAAGCTTGAGAGCACTGGTCGTTTTATAGTCAATTCAGGTAAGACAGCGACTGGTGGATTTGGTGGGACTCTGCAGCAGAGCGGCAAATCAGTGTCGATTCCCATGCTCAGTGGCAAATTCTTCATCAAAACAGAAACATTCTTCTATGGGCTGAACAACCTTCGCACAAAAAATAGCAATATAAGGATATTGGGTGTGGAGCAGGTCGCTGGATCGCCAGAATAACAAAGCTTTATCATTGTTTTACAGACCTGGCAGTTGACCTATGTGGAGAAGGTGGGGTTCTCTTTTCTGCAGATTAAGAAGATAAAATGCGATAAGGACCCCTATTTGGCTCTAAATATCATTAATTGTCCAAACACCTGTCCTTAGTTCTTTTATTTTGTAGATACTACCTGCTTGCCCTGTCATTATTCCTGCTTGAAGTGCGATAACAGCACTGGATGCATGAGTTGCTCTCCCAACAACACGAGAATCCTCAAGAACACCTGCCTATGCAAGTAAGGATATTTCTAAACTCTGCAATTGGACTGCAAAGCCTGTCCTTCCAACTGTAAGTAATGTTAATCTCTTACAGCGTGCACCAGTTGCCATGCCAACCAGTCCAGAATTTTAAACAATGTAACTCGAAGCTGTATTTGTAAGTTTGGTTATACGATCAATTCGAATTCAACCGTGTGTCTACCGTGCGTAGTTGGATGTTCAAACTGCACAACAAATCTGACATGTTCTTCATGCAAGCCTGGTTATTTCTGGGTGAACAATACATTTTGTAGTAGAGTCTGCAACAAGACTCAGTACTACAACTATTAAAACAATACTTGTAATAGTTCTCAAAGCTTGAGTCCAAATGTGAAGGGTAAGTTTGACTATGATTGGACCTACGGATACAATGGGACTGATTTATTGGTGTATGTTACTCTTACGAGAGAATAGGTGCTTTATTATTACTTTTAAGGTGGAAATGGGTATGCCACTAATTAGTCGAAGGCTGCGAAAAGTGGAGACAGTAAGGGGCTGGGCAACCAAACTTACTTTTCAGGGTATGGGCCAGCCTACTTCGATGATGGGAATGGGTTTATTAGAGGGTACAATCCTAATAGTATACCACCTCCATCTGCTTTACCTCTAGGATAGAACAGCAGTAACCTGACAGTAAACACAACCGTTATATACTTCCAACAACAAGCCGAAGCAGTTAGTGGTTCTAACCAGTTCACCGTTTCAAGGAATATTACAGTAGCAAATGAAGGAGTGGTCACAACAACAATTAGGACTATCTCGCCTGAAGGCAATGCAACTGTAAAGAACTACACTATTCCGACCAATTTAACATCGTTCTTTTATTTAAATACCGGAGATATCAACAGGTTCAAGATAATAGGATAGCCTTAGAATCCAAGTTTCTGGGATGCTTTCAGCCAAAATATAGAGTTTAGGATTAATGGGGATCTGATCCCGGCTAAAGTCGTCAGTGGCAACAAGAACTCTTTTACAGTAACTGCTAGACCTTAAAAATCTTATATCGATGGACGAGGTGTACTCATTATCAAGGATCAGGGTCTTGTAGTGTATGATAAGGTGGTAGCTATCCAGGACAACTCTGACCCTCATGTCATAGCTCGATATGACTTCTACACAAGCTAAGAAATAGCCAATAGCAGGAACCTACTCAATGGCTTTGAATATCTGGTACAAAGTCTGTGGGGAGTCAGTAAGATATTATTGTTTGTGGGGCTGGGATGGCCAGTAATGCCTCTGATGGTCACTCAACAGTACATCCTTACGCATGCGTACCTAGGTTGTAAAATGCCAATGAACGTGTAGTATTTCCTAAGGAGTTTCAGAGATTACAGAAACCCTTCTATTCTGTTTAGAGGCAACCGAGATAGAATGGACAGGAATATATTCCCAACAATTAACTCAATGTTCAGAACTATCCCTGAGTTTAATATGATGGACAGAGGCATCGATTTCATGTACAATTCTTTCCAACTGTTCTTTACTTGTGCATTGTCATTTGTATTGCTAGGAATAATGTATTTGGTCTCAATACTAGTTGTCGCCTCCTCCGACTACGTAATCAATCCCATTCACAATTACTTCTGGCAAAGGAAATTCCTACATCTGGCTGCCTATGCTACGGTATCAACCATTCCAATTGCATTCTTCTTCTTCGGACAGATGAAAGACCCTGGTGGAGTGTACACTAGTTACACTCGAGCAGATACATTTGTAGCTTTGGTGTCTATCTTCGCTATACTATTGCTACCGTTGGTTCTTCTGTTGTTCCTCATATCCAAATACAACTACTAGAGAATATACAAACTGGGAGAGAATGTAGATATGGTACTCATGTTGAAGAGTACCATGGAAAAGAGGCCAGATAATCTCTACTTACATCAGTATGCAGACCCTCTATGGAGGATAGATCCAGTTGGAGATAAAAAAGGGTATCTTTGGTGCGCAGGGTTATACTACCATATGATAGCATTCGCATGGGTGGTCTCCTTCTTCTGTGATTAGTGTGCCTACCAACTGCCTGGCATGCTAGCTCTCAATTTACTGTTTCTACTATTCACCCTATTCTCCAGGTTCTTTACTAGTCGACTTTACAAGTACTACTTTATTATGCAATCATTCCTTATGATAGTCTTTTAGTTATTGATGGTAGGTTTATCAACAGACAGAGAGTTATCGACGAATGGCTTTATTTCTTTCGGCTACTTGGGAGTTGGAATACTGTCAACCAGTCTCCTACTCAGTTTATTGATCAGTGGTTGGAGACTCTGGGGTACATTCAGGCATCTATTTGCAAACTACTTCTCAAAGGACAAATTCCTGCTCTACAAACCTAGAACTGTGGATGATATTGAAAAGCTACAACCAGCTCGATAGAAGACGATAACAGGAAGAAAGTCAGTAATGCTCTAGTCGAAGGTACTGTAATACCAAAGGAATAGCATGGTGCCAGGCACCCAGCTTCTGCACCCGTACCTCAATCCGAACTATACCAATAATTACATAGCTTAGAATGAATAGCAGCTTAGTGTTAATCGGATAGCCCCCTCTTTCCCAGTTGCTGGTCCTCCCTCCCAAAATAACTAGCTTCTACTGGAAAGTGTACACAGAAACAAATAACCTGCCAAATCCCCTATTCCTAAGCAATAACCTAATCCAAACGAGCATGTGCTACCTCAAGAGAGAGTATTTCTGTATAGTACTGAACCACTCCAGATGAAGTTCCTTTCTGAGAAGACTAAACTGGAGCTCAGGATGTTCAAAACGGATAGCACTGCATTGCCTCTGGTTACAAACCCTAACAATCTGTTGTCTAGTGATGGTATGAGAATATTTGTGAATGGAAAGTCTATAGGAAACTGTATTCCTCCTTAAGTACCCCCAGACCATATCCCACTCAAGTATTCACATAAAGAGGGTAATGATGTATTGCTGCAGTACTGTGACAGTTCGGAGTTAGTGAGGCTACAGAATATTGCTGATCGCGACATTCATTCGGAGTTGATAAACCCTAAGAACATAATAACTACCAATCCAGAGAGGAATAAAGTTTACATTAATGGGGATGATATCTTCGGTAGTATGAGGACTCTGACAGAAGACTCGGAAAAGTCTGATAAATGATACTTTGTGAGTACCAGAATAAAACGAGTAGTAAGCAATCGGTCAATGGACTTAACTTAATAATCAATCAAATAATAATCATTTTTTGCCAGCTTTCTTGGCGTCTTTGGGAGGAGGTTGCTTGCTAGCATCGTCAGCTCCTGGAGGACGATCAGGGTCCTTCCAGTTTGGATTCATTTCTTTAAGGGTGGTCTGTTCCCATATCTCTATGCCTTATACATACTTCGAATCCTAATTCTACTCATCCATCTTCACCCTCTCATTCCAGTTGGGTTTGGTAAGCGGTACTATTTTAAAGGGTTTTGCTTAGGTCTGTTTTATTCTAGCTTTATTTGTACTTCCAACAACCAAACCTCCCTCTTTGTAGAAATTATTGGCGTATTCCGGGTATTTGTAGGCTTTGTCTCCTAGAGAAGTGACCCCAAGGTTGTTCCTTTGGTCTTCAAGACCAACTATCCTAGCTTTTCTCTGTAATTTTTGTTACAGGTAGTAATCGTTGTTCGACGAGTTATTAGCGTTGTCGAAAGTACGCACACCTTCATTAGTCTGATTGTTACCTCGCAACTACACCTAATTTTTGCATTATGGCATGTAGATATGGCGTAACTAAGGACGATGCGGCTTTTAACCAGGAACAAAGTCGAAGTTCTTCCTACCACGCAGGTCTATTTACTTATCGCATTCCCTGTTGGCCTGCTCATAGACTCTTAGGCAGGGCTTCTACTGTTTCTATTTAGATAGGGTTCCTTCGAAGCATCTGATGCCGTTGGCGAAGTTGATGGGTTAGACTATCTTAAGCCCGTTGGTAAGGGAATGCTAAGGGACTAGATGCGTTCTATGGCCTCCGAACCGTTGAGATTGGAACCCTTTCCATTCCATATTAGACTCCATAATTTATGTTACACATTTCAATCAGTGGAAATTACTTGTGTTCCGGTTACTAACAATAACATTAATTTTGATATCAATAAAACCTAAACAAAGATCTTGGATTCGACTAATAGTTGCTTCCTTTTATTGATAAATAATCTAAAGTTTACTCTTGAAAACCTCATTAACTCCAGTCCTCGACATCTAATCATTTATTTTTACTT